>JAQFZF010001867.1:0-13298 GCA_034695365.1 Enchytraeus norvegicus
AATAAGTGGGGTAGGTGCGCAAAAATGTGCATAACTCAGCTGCTGTCACACATATTTTTGTCAAATTTGGTACGAAGATGTTAAATTAGACCCTATACGACCCCAGCAATTTTTATTTTAAACCGACGCCAGATGGCGATATTATTGAATATTTACGTAGGGGGCCAGGTTTTTATGCCGCACTCTGTATACATAACATTACATTCTATGTGGAGTAGCTTAGCCAAATCTTAGTCGCGCTAGGGAAATAGACTTGCAATATAACAAACTTTCTACAACTCCTACTTCTTCAGTGCAGCACAAAGGATTCGATAAGAGTTAGAAAAGAAATGAACATCAATTGGGCAGTAAACTGCATATTACAAGTATATTGTATACTGCCAATGGTTTATTACAGGCAGGCCTATCTTTTCTAAAGGTGTGCCTGAAGTCAACTTTATAGTCAATTTTTATCTAAGCTAGCTGTCATTGGCGCTGGATACTCGAAAGGTACATGAAGGATTAATCACGTCCCGGTTGGTTAGTGTAGTCAGTTACAAGCTTGCTCTATAAGCAGAATGTCACGAGTTCCGAGTCCCAGCCGGGTCAGCCGATGGCTGTATCCTTCGATGCCAAAAACAGTCGTTTAACGTCGAGCTTTTTTATCTTAATCACTGGAACCTTATATTTTGTGATATCTATGAACTAGAAAGGAATAAAGGAATAAAGACAAATAATTATAATAACGATTTAAGAAAATTAATATTACCTTGAAGGAGCAACACCGACTAGATTTGGTCCAAGACCTTTAAATAAGGCTTTCGAGCCCTCTGTCTGTATAATTGATCTGAAAAACAAACATATTAAAGAATATAAGTAGCTATCAATTGAAGGTATTTAATAAATAGGATTAACGTCACACTATGCGTCCCACAAAGCAGTAACTGGGCTCCAAAGATAATATCAGACCAAGATCTAAATAGAAGAAGCTGAATTTAACGTCAGTTTCGCGTCCTAACGGCCACACCAGTGACGGGCGAGGCCTGGGAATCGAACCGTGAACCAATGGAACCCAAGTTTGAACCTATGTACATACTATCGGCTCAGCAAATATAGAGTCACAATACATGCATATTGCAACATATGTAGGGCCAAATACATTGATTCCATGTCATTTGATCCCACGTCAGTTGGTCCCGCGTCATTTGGTCCCTGCGTCAGTTGATCCCACGTCGTTTGGTCCTACGTTGTTTAGTCCCAGTTTAGACGTCCCTACCATCCCTACCGTCGTCCAGTGATGAACCTTACGTTAAACTGCTATTTGTTTTTGATTTTATACCGAAATATATAACATAACTCATAGCACTCTAAAATTTTGTGCCAACTTAAGGCTGGTGCGAGGCCTCCACACTTTATTAAAATAACACGACATGAAAATAAAAGCAATGCAAATAAAAGCAAAGTCAGTATTAGACGAGTTTATGCATATGAGAGATGAGCCATTGCCCTAAGGTACACTAAGACTTCTGAGCGACCGTAGGCCGTTACGGCGCGCTGGACACGATTTTGAAGCGCGCGATACCGCTGGGAACTCCTTGGAGATATAAAGTCTTTTGTTTCTGAATGTCCAGCTAAATTCCCTGGAAAAACATCCACATCGTTAGATGCTGGCACTGAAACAGAGACTGGAGACCGTGATGCCAACCTTCCACTGAGTCCGTAGTGCGTGCAATTCCATCCGTGGCAGCGGGGTGTTTATTCCACATGCCCGTGGGAAATATTGCCCAATATGTCCCAAGAAAATATATTGTCCCAATATGTGAACAGACGCGTAGGCGGCTTTGGCAGCAAGTCCAGTTAACTTAATAATCCTGATGAGAGATGTAATTTCTGCAATAGCGAAGTACACCGCAATGCCAGGGAAATTAACTCCCAGGTATTTAATTAATAATACAATTAGGCCCATTATATAAATAAATACTAAATAATAATAAAATGGGGCCTGAAATTTTGAATTCTATGAGTTATTTGATATATTTCGGTATTAAATCAAAATCAATTAGCGATCCAACATACGGTTCATCATTTGACGAAAGTAGGGACAAATAATTATATGTCGAGACTGGGATCAAACGACGTGGGACCAAACAACGTGGGATCAACTGGCGCAGGGATCAAATGACGTGGGACCAACTTACGGGGTTCAACTGACGAGGGACCAACTGACGTGAGATCAATTGACACGATACCAAATAACTGTGTTAATCAGACAATTCTAATGCAAATACAATGCATGCCAGATCAGTAATCACTGTGACAAACTTGTTTGTAATATCTATAGGGCCTTCTATTATTTGAATTAGATAGAAATTTACTAATTGATCATTTCTATTAATTAAATCAATTAATAGAAATTATTGAATATATAATTCAATCAGTAAGTATCTTATTTTCGCCTAACTATGCAAAATGACACGGCAGCGCTAAGTGGACAAAGGCGACTCGCCCAGCCCAGCAGCAAAAGGCCACAACCGGTGTGACCATTGATCTATAGATTCTATACTGATTCTAAAGCCAGGATCCCATATGTTCACCTCAGCATAATAATATTTGTTACTTTTTCTATGAGGAGATTTTTTTTATAAATGAGAAGTTGCATTAAAACTAAGGATTCAGGTAATTTAAACGGAGTTGGTTAGTTCTCCAGTAACATGAACGTTCTATCCATATATTGAAATACTAATATATACATTATTATATATCAGTATTTCTATGGTTATTTCGTTGTCACCGATCGCGCAATAATTGCCAAGCTATCAGATGACAACTGCAGGAAATACTATATATTGACATTTAGTCCGACCATTAATCAGAATAAAAATATTATCCAGAAAATTAATCACAGAAATGTTGCAGTTCATTATACTGATTAAAGAAATAAGTGATATTCGTTAACAAGTGATATTCACTTATGTGAAGGGACACTATAGAATAAAACTCCTGCATCCGTCAAATCTAGCGGAAGTCATCAACATAAGTGATGATTGCGTTGACTACCATTGTAAGGTTAAAATGTAAATCAGCGCACAGATTAATTAATATAAAAATCGGGAAATATTTTTTTAAATGCCGAAAGTAGCCCCTTGTTGACAAAATTTAGCCCCAATTAACTGTACCCTACTTTACGACAAAAATATCAACATCCTACATTTACCTTCAGTTTTCATTGAAGCTACGCGAGCATAAAAGCCAGCTACAATTTTTTGTTGCCTCAAATACAATACTTGCATTCTTTCTCAATTCAAATATTTTTATTTGAATAGGGTATTGAAAATTCTCAGTAACTGGCAACACTAGTACCCTATTTCAATGGCCATTGTCAACTGTTGTGAATGAATGGGCTGGAATTGAATGCAACGGAGACTGGTGTGGCAGGTCTTTATGTCTACCTTGTACAACTGTCAGCAATGCTTTTGTACAAACATGGAATTTCGTACATGCACAGTAAGTTAAGCACCTGAGCTTATATGTCAAGGATATAAAAATATAAAATTATATGAATTAGCCTATATAACAACTTGGCTGCATGAGCATGGCAAATTTATAAGTATTTTAAGTTCTAATCTTTCCATCTATTTAGTTCTCTGCCAAACGGCAGGTGCTATAAATCCAATTTCTCATAACTCGCGATCATCAGCTCTCCTTATTGTACGCACGAAGAAGAAATCGGCGTATAAGTGATGTTGTGTATAATCGTTGTTTTCATGGATTAATGAACCTGCACCGTGTTCTGTCATTTTCTATTTCAGAAGATCTGTGAGTTTTTGCGAAATCTAGGCGGATCAGCTAGTGTGACCTATATGCTGTCCCTGATATTATTTGTCAGATCTTGAACCGGACGTTAATCCGCTATTTAATGTCAAACCCTTTTTGTCAGGTTCTGCTAATCCGCTCAACCTATTGGGTTAAATTATAATCGTTAACCATAAAGCACCCACTATTTGGATGTTTGCTTAGAATGATCACTATTCATATTGGCCCCCTACATGTGCAATGTTTACTCTTATTGATATTTAAAATTGCATTGATAATACACATAATTATTATTATCTCTCTGGTTTCACAAACATGAAAACTCGATACCAATATTAATGATTTAGATACATGTTACACTGTACACAGTAATTATTGCACAATTCTATATATCACGTTTTAAATAATGCTATGGAGAAATTAATTATCGATAATTTCTCATAATTATTTTTGTACGCCAACTGACCAAGCCAAAAACTATCGGCCATTACATTGCACTTCGCAATCAATAGGCATACAGAGTTCCGGAAAAACTATTATCACTTTCATTTTAGGTTAGACCTTTCAAACATCGCGAGTCTATAAATATCTTACAATGACTCGTCAACAACAAATGATTAATTAAGCAAATATACAATACTAGATCAATAGATATCAAACAGGCCTAGATCAATAGATATCAAACAGGCCTAGATCAATGGATATCAAACAGGCCTAGATCAATGGATATCAAACAGGCCTAGATCAATAGATATCAAACAGGCCTAAATTAATAGATATCAAACAGGCCTAGATCAATAGATATCAAACAGGCCTAGATCAATAGATATCAATCAGGCCATCCGTTGTTCTTCCTAAAACCCTTAAAGTTTGATAGGATCAACTTGATTGACTGATCAAAGGTGTGCTCATTAATGAACGAGATCTCACAGACTATGTAGAAAATTGTGTCTGGTCTCTGCAACAAGGTGCAGAATATAGGCCTAAGTAATGTCAAACAAATTAAGACGGTGTTAATCAAGTTTAATTAATCAATCAATATCTATAGTCTAAATATAGTCTCGAAAACCTAACCAATAGAGGGCGATAGAGGGCGAAGTAGTCAAAATTATCATAGATGGCACATCCAGTTACCTACATAGGCAACATACAAGCCTACAAGACCTACTAATTAGCTTATATATAGACTTAGGTTAAGTCATGAATTGTTGCCCTTTAAATTCTTAATAGAAATTAAGCTTTGAACTGATTCCCATACTATTGCTTAGCAGTGGCGTAGACACCGGGTGGGCAAGGGAGGGCAATGCCCACGCTACCGACTCAGAAGAGACCCCTGTGATTCGTCCAGATCCGATGAGTTTTTTTTTAATGGGGGGGGGGGGTCGCCTATACAGTATATGTTATACATTATAATAAAGAGGTTGAAACCACATTTTAATAAGACGCTGTATTTTTATTAAATAAAAAATACTATTCAACTGTTCAGTTTTCATAGTCAGTTTCATGAAGGCATTCGCCAAAATCGTTGACGGCTGCTGGGGGAGTTTACAACGCTTTCCCAGACTCCTACTCGGATTTAATCAAACACTACGCACCCTTCACCCCACGCTCTTCGCCTCTTCGCGCACTCACTCTAGCTTAAACTTATATTCGCTCCCTTCAAGGACACTTGGCGCCCTCCTCACCTTGCTTCTCTTTTCTGAAATCAAATACTGCTAGCACAACATACTATCTGGTAGACCTAACCTACATTTCTACACAGTCAATTAAGCCTATAGCTCAACTGCCTGCATTCGGTGTATTCTATTCTTTAAAAACTCCTTAAAGTCGATTAACGCAAATGGCCTGCTGATGAAGGCAATGAAAAAGCACTTTAAAAAGAGGTTGTCCCTATACACTCTTGCAAAAGCACTCGCAATGGTCCACCCTCAACATTTATTTTCCCCTACAGGGCCTACACTAGTACCCAGGCTACGGGGCTGGCGCCCACCCTACCTAAAATTCCTGGCTACGCCACTGTTGCTTAGCTGGAAAGTTCGGCTACTATTGCCAAGCTTGATCGATGGAAAGTTGCAGAGCATGTCGGCCTACGATAGTCTGTACGGATATTATTTGTAGGAATCCAGTGTCCCATATCTCGGACTCTGATCACGGATTAACTAGAGTAGGGATTTTCCGCTATCATTTGAGCAGAGTAGGCCTATATTCTACTGTAAGCTACATACGGTAGGCCAATATTTTGCAGGCTTGCTGCTAAGCTGCTTGCTTGCGCAAAAAACTTTATGATCCATCATTGTGCATAAATCAGCTCTAAACTGATATGCAAGAACGGCCCGAGATATATCCATATAAGCTATTTAACACGAATGTTCATTAAAAATCAAAGTACTACCTAGTCAATAATTCCTAGTTCCGTACTCCTAGTGCGGAGCTGATCCAGTTTCTAAGCACCTTCAGTACACAGGTGACAATTGTCATTAATTTAGCAACAAGATCGCCAGTCTCGGAACCCTTTCGATCCATTACAATCATGCGCCAGACTAGTATTTAATCTTTGCAATCTTCTGTAGTAGTCACCTACTACTAAAATTATGACTTTCAATTTACCATCCCGCAAAGGGATAGAGGGCTTGGTTGGCCCATTGTATATTCAAGATTTTACTCTCTGACTGACTCGACTGGGAATCGAAATACGGACCGTCTGCACAAAATTAGACAGAAACGGCGGACTCGCTTGCAAACTACTGAGCCAAAGAGAATGTTCTTATTGTTCAAAGTAACTAACTAGTGTTAAATAGTATACTGTAATTTCAGTGAAGTAATGTTGTAACAAACTTGTCTACAATACAATACAATACAATACAATACGAGGTGCAGATGTATTAACTTGTATTTTCTGAAATTACTAAAGCTCTTGGTACCTTAAGTCACTTTGAAACACTAAGTTCTCTTCTGTTTATTGCTAAAAATGCAATTTCAGAAAACTGCAAAGAGCTAGGAAAACTTTAGATTGTTTTAGATACCCAGAAAACTGGTGAGTCTATATAGACCTTTAATATGCTTTAACAACATCAACAAGCGAAATATTTGCAATTTCAACAAATGAACCACAGTCTATAACTTTTGAAGCAATGTTCAACAGTTTCATTACCATGCACACAGCCAATAGATGTGGTAGAATCTATTATTTTAATAATTTAGGGAAATGCTAGAGTGTATCAAGCAACAAAAGTTTGACAAAAAATAACTTACAAGGATAAATAACTTGTTGGCCTGGTTTTATAATTTTAAATGAATTTTGTCCACATTAGATCTGATTATCCAATCAGCGTCAACCAAATTTAATTTAGTCAACTTTTAAAGGTTTGTTGATTACATCATTCCTGGATAAGGAAATGGCAGGGGCGTCTAACCCTATACCTTCATGGCGCAGCCTGTGATATGGAAAAAATTTAGGGGGGGAGTGAAAAATACTAGTAACTTTCTGAAATTGGGGGGGGAGGGTGTAGTGAAAAAAATCATGTTTTCCTTTACTCATAAAGAACTGAAAATGCAGTTTAGAAATAATATACAGCTCCACTGTAGTGACTTACATTGGAAGATCTAGAAATGGGATCAAAATTAAGTTTGAAGAGTCAAAAGAATATTTTGCTCATTTCGCCCGCTAAATGCGATTTATTCAAGATATTGCGCGCTGAGCGAGCGACATTTTCTAGGGGGTTGCTTCACTTTTGGTGTCAGCGAAAAAAAGTTTTTTGGGGGGGGACCTTGCGCCATAGTCACCTGAAATTTGGGGGTGATAGATGCCACTGGGAAATGGATTTTAAACCCTATGTTATATCTAGTGTTTACCTAATGCTTCATATCCTTATTATGCAATATTCACAGATCCATCATCAGGTCCAGGCCTAAACTGTTTGTTCACACAAATTAACTAAAAAGTAATTCATAATTATATGTCCTGTTTTTCTAAAGAAGTGTGCCGCAATAACTTTGCAGAATACGTTTCATTGCAGAATGGTGACATCAGTGACGGGTGAGCCCAGGGGTCCGACCATGATTTATACGCTTAACAAACTTTAGCGCACTGGCCCAGCACTTTAGTACTTGTAACGATCCATGACGAATTGACGACGTCTAGCATTTTAAATTTAAATTCAATTAAATTCCAAATTAGATCCATGGGAAAAAATTAGAGTAGATTCAAATTAAATGACAAAACTTACTTGAGATACGAATTAAAGAATTAAATAAAAGAACTTACTTTAGATTTTGGAACAGACTGGGTGAAGGCCGTGCTCGTGATATCACAACTGACTCTCCCTCAGAAGCCACTGCACCAATCGGTGACGGTGCTGAGGCATAGGAAAAGCTGCGCACATATGAGGAGGCATTCAGACGAGGGTTGGAAGGAGGAGCACCCTGAGTAAGACTGGCTGAGGAAGATTGAAGGCGAGTCTTAACCACCTCCAGAGGGCAGGTTATGACGGCACCCGCTGTACCACCAGCACTGAAAAATATACAAAGAACACATGCAAACATACTTGTAAATACAGGATGCCTCAGATCTGGTGCCTCCGAGGTTTTAGGCAAGAGAATACAATGATATTGCCCGACAACCAAAACATTCTTTTCGCTCAGGGACCTGCGCAACGTAAGCTAACTATGCACAGGGCCCGCATTAACTTATTCTATGGCCGGCGCTGCTTTATCACACCTAAAAATGCAGGGCTCCTCTAATGTGGAAAGATGTTCAAATATTGCCTGTTCAAAGTCCCAAGTATCTGCATTAATCGGTTCATATACGGTATACAAAACACTTGCAGTTTGAAGCTTTTCCTTGAAGCTTAACATATTGCTATGCAGATTTAAATTTAGTTTCATATCTCGAAAGACATAGGGCAATTGTTGAACAATAATGTAAATGTTCACATTCAACTCCACCCTGAAATAAAGACATTGGTACCTTTTTTATACGTATAAAGGCGAAGGTGGCATATTCGTTACTGAACGAGTGAACGTATAGGCTAGACAAGTATCCCGATCCTGAGCGATTAGGCTCTGGTAAAGACTCATGCCTGTGTAATATTTTATTTACTGGCTGTTTTAGGGTCATGGTAGTGTTGAAGTTTGGAATGACCTAACCTTCATCCCAAACCTAACCCTAAATTTAATCTTGACTATCTGTGAGAAAATCAATGAAATTGTGTTGGCACAGGCATGAGTTTTAACCAGAGCCAGAAATTGCAGCTTACAGGTAACAAAATCGTTAGTTCGACAGTAAGGCCGCCAGGTGTGCCCTATATGATCTGATTTGATAATTTTAGGATATATGCCATACCTATGGTTACCTTAATGATCTTCTGAAGTAATCACCTACAACGTACATATTGCTTCCAATTAACGCACCCAGGAAGAGATGGAGGGCTTGGTTTGCCGCTGTGCATTGGAGATTTTACTCCCTGATTGACTCGACCAGAAATCAAAATCCGGCCCTTCAGCGAAAACTTGACACAAGTCGACGCGCTAACAGAATGAGCTACCGAGACGTTCATAATAAGAATAAGACAAAATTTTATTCAATCTTGATATATTCACAACTTAGTGAAACTCTAAATTGACATATCATGACATGGGCCTGCTATGTCAACCACAAGGTCACATGTAGCAAGTTTATTATTTTAGAAAATGTAAACCAAATTACATGCATAGTATTTCATACTTACGCTCCTGCAAGAAAATGAATGGCACCGGCATCCATGACATCAAAGAGCAAATCCTTTTCGTTAAATCACATGCGTTTATTGATTTATTTACGACCAAATTCGATAGTTTATGTTATGAAATGGTTAGGTATTTGTAATGTTTTTTTATGTAAAGGATCTTATGACTATTCTCACAAACTCTTACATACAATTCTGCTGCATAAAATACTAAAAATACAATACAATGGCATTACAATACAAGTATGCAATACAAAACACTAATACAAAGTATTATAATACATAGAGTGCTACTTTATACTGCTCTTCATAACCCCATAAATAAAACAAACACACAAACACGCTGATGTAAGCATATAAACACATACATACACACACATATAGACACACAGACAGAAACATAAGCACACAAACATAACAGTACTGGGCCACAGACTGCTAAATTATTCATAAAATAAATTTTATGATTCATTAGTATTAAGCATTTAAAATACAAAATTTTGATGCAACATATTTAATAGCAATCACCAATTTTTTTTACAAATACTCTAAAAAGAAAGCTTTAGAAAAATTTACTATCTCGTTTCGTTATAACTCAAACCTCAGTCTAGTATTGACTTTTCTCCTCTGTGTTGTAAGCTGTGAGCTACCCAGCTGCCACTGTAATGTTTTGAAACCTGTCTGATAGGCAGCGATACCATGAACGATGGTTTTGTCACCTCAAGGAGACTTCAAGGTTAGTTTCGTCACTGTTGCACCATATTAAGTATTTCTACTCACAGGCCTCTAAGCTATAGTATATATTGTATGCTAACTATTGACAAGTTACAGATTCAGGTCGTCTGGAGAACGTGGAAATATATCAATCGGAAACTGCGTTTGTCATCTCTCTCTCTCTCTGTCGTTCTCTGTCTTTCTCTCTGTCTCTCTCTCTCTCTATATATCTGTCTATCTCTCCCTTTATCTCTAGAGCATCGTCAAGAAGCAGATCCAACTTCCAAGGCACAAATTCATTCTCAATCAGTTGTGATGGCTCACTAAAGCACATCATCGGTCAAAAAATTGATCCCATCAAGAAGGCTTCGCCTTTACCACACCTACAATGATGCATTTTCTCAAAGAAAATTGGGGTTCTAATGTTGCTTTCCATTGCTTGCATGACTGTGTGACCATGCATGCGCTAGTCGGCTTCTGCGAAATACCTGCCGCAATGACTTGGCCTATTCTCAATTTCCCGCGTCATACACGGGATTGATATAATTTGAAATAGGCGCCTTAATATTGATGCGCAAATACTGAGGACTCATATGGAACCCACTCGAGAATCGAAATATTCCTTCTGAAGATTTTCCGAGTGCGTGGTATCATTGACATTTGATTTTTAAAAAATATAATACATAGTCTCGTTGCATGCAACACTGCGAAACTAATGCTATTGTATTATGGGGAATATGTTAAACATGTGCGGTTGACACCTGTAAGCAATATGCGAAATAAATAAAAATTAGCCTGTCGAATGCCCGCTTCAAGTCCGACCAATTTTGAAACACTCGCTGATGGCATCGCTGTTGATGCACTGCAAATCCTGGGCCCTGAGCTTAGTGGACCAGAAGCTTGTGAGCCTGAAGCCCGTAGATCACAATACTACAAGAATACAGGTTGCATTCCAGAGTAGAATGTGATCATAAAATGTACAATAAAAATTAACCTGTACACATGTAAAATGTACAATATTCAAATGTAAATGTACATAGAATGTACAATAACATACAATGTAGCTTGCAATGCTCGCATTAAATGTCTATGAACCACAGTGAATTGTTACAATTTACAAAACCATAGCAGAGTGTAACGGTTCGGCGTTCGCCGAACAATTTCCAAATATAAGGTGTCAAGGTGTTGCGACATAATTATTTCAAAATATGCCTCTGAAACTGGGTCAATGCATATACCAAAGCCTATAGGTAGGCTACGTTTTGTATGTTCTGATTTGTTACTGACCTGTAAACAAGTACTTAATTCCAGGCCTACTTGTTATAAATTATATCAAAGCTTAAGACAATTAGTAGCCTACAAGAGATCTGCTGTGGCTTAAATCCTAATGGAGCATTTTACTGATGTAATGTCCTAACTCATAATTCTCAATCGTTCTACGGAAAACAGTGAACAAGTACAATAATTTTTCCATAGTAAAATATTTTATTACGCTATGCCACTCTAGGTGCACGTGCCGGCTGATATCTTATTGGGCGTCCCAGATCCACAGAGGCTCGTGATTGGTCGAATGTTTGTGCTAAATCTAAGCCAAAGATCATTTTACTCGTTCATGAAATTACATCAATGAATTTAAAATGAGTGGTTCATTTTATTTCAGAATTTTCAGTACCGGTATACAGGGGCGTCTATCCTTATAGCCAACCTTCATGGCGCAGCCTGGGCCATGGAAAAAATTGGGGGGGAGTGGAAAATACTAGTAACTTTCTGAAATTGGGGGGGGGAGTGGAAAAAATTATGTATTCCTTTACTCATAAAGAACTGAGAATGCAGTTTAGAAATAATATACAGTTCCACTGTAGTGTCTGTACAGGGGAAGATTAAGAAAATGGGGACAAAATGTTGTAGTATGTAACATCTTTAAAAAAAATTTTGCTCGCTTCACTCGCTGAATTTAGGCTCTTTATGCAGATATTGCTCGCCGAGCGAGCGACATTTTTAGGGAATCACTTCACTTTTGGTGTAAACAATCAATATTTTTTGGGGGGACCTTGCGCCATAAAGTTACTAAAATTTGGGGGGGGGATAGACGCCAGTATATGCCTGTATATAATAGCAAATTTCTAAGCAATGATTAATGAAGTAGAATAATGAAGTAGAATTCCTATATTAAAATCGCCGTCGTTTTTAGGGTTATCTTGGATTCTTATTGGGACATCAATCCATAAATTGGGAATTTGGGGCATCAGATTTTTTTTGGACATCTTGGGCGTCGAGTTGCACAAGCGTAGCCTGCAATCCAAGTTAAATTAATCACTAATAATTATAATGAATTAATTATATAATAATTAAAATAACTTCTGCATGTGCAGTGGCGGCGCCACGCCGGGGCCAGCCGGAGCCAGCCGGGGCCAGCCGGGGCACGTGCCCCAGCTGAAAACGGCCGTGCTCCAGCAGGTATCCCGGCATCAGGTGCCCCGCAGCCCATACAGGAAAATGAAATCTGTTTGTTTGCATTTTGATTGAATTAACAATTCGATGGTATGAAACCATGACTGTATTATGGGATAAATATCATAAGTATACTATTCCGGTACGTATTATTTCATGCGTCATGGACAATGGCATTGACTTGTATAATTTGTATTGATTTGTGAAGTTTGTGCACAGTGTTAATCTTAGTAACTGATATTTAAAATTAAATTAGCCTGCTTACAACATGTCATAATTTTTCATCAGTTTTAATGTGCGCCGTCTCGGGACCATATGACCCGGCAGTGCCCCGGCTAGCCCCAAATACTGGCGACGCCACTGTGCATGTGGCATATGTGCTTATGTCATGTGCAAAAATACACGAGTACAATGCAACTGCAATTACTTAATTAATTCTGCAAGTCTTCTAGTAACCTTCTTATTGAATCTGCCAATTCAATCAAAATTTCAGTGCATGTGTGATTTCAGCTGCTTCAAATCTTCGCACTCATACCCAGTGATGGGCAGTAGTTAACTACTAAGTAGTTAACTACGTAGTTTAACTACTCAAAAGTAGTTAGAGCAAAAAGTTTAACT
>JAQFZF010001868.1:0-13296 GCA_034695365.1 Enchytraeus norvegicus
CAGCTATTGGTTGGTTTATTCTCAGTTTCCTAGATCTAACTTCTGGGAAACTGAGAATAAACCAACCAATAGCTGCATGACGAACGTATTTCATAGAAGCCGAAGAAACTCAGTCAATATGCCATAACTTTAATATTTTAATTGAATGTAATTAGATCCAGCTTTTACGACACATGTGCATCTTTCGATTGGTCTATTCTCAAAATTGCCGCATCTAGTACTTCCTAAATGCAAATAATAAAACATATTATCTGAGCAAGACAAAAGCATGAGTGCTCAAGTTGTAGGATATTGTCTTGATGTTTTGATGCATGTCTCGCTGGCTTATTGGCAGGTGGTAGTGTCGTGGACTTTCAAACATGATGTCCGGGGTTCCCAGTAGAGCCGATCAGAGAATGAAATCTCGGACGTGCAAGTGGGATCGTTGATCGCTGCATAGAGCGTGAAATGGGTCTTAAACAAGCATCTGATGCTTCCTGACCCATATCCCCATTATAACTATATTATTAATAGCACTGGATCACACAAGCATCCATGTTAATAAAATTCAACATTTACTAGCAATCCCTAAAATTGCTCCAATTTCCTCAGATTTCTTTCTGTGGAAGAAGGACATCATATATAGCAAGGAAGCCTTG
Organism: Enchytraeus norvegicus; assembly: GCA_034695365.1. Classification (NCBI taxonomy): domain Eukaryota; kingdom Metazoa; phylum Annelida; class Clitellata; order Enchytraeida; family Enchytraeidae; genus Enchytraeus; species Enchytraeus norvegicus. Next base: position 639 of record JAQFZF010001868.1, read on the forward strand.
TGGAGGAACAAGTTTTAAACTTTTTTGTTTTTGGATCACCCCAATACACGTTGTATTAAAACAACAATATTTATTTAGTATGAGTGTATAATATAGTAATTAGTATTATAAATACTGTTAAATTAGAAGTCCACCTGAATGCTGGCACAAATGCACTTGTCCAGATTGTTCACGTAGATTCTTGACTTGGCGACAGCTCCCGGCAATGAACCTTCCACAGGTGTCTCACAAACCTCCTTCACTTTAGTTGCATCAACATTGGATGCGGCAATGGAATGTGATAACCGACTTGCTAAAGGCTGCAAGTTGCTTTCTCCACTATTTGGACTAATCAAAGAAGAATGCTGCATGGTAAGCATCTGATTTTGTTGCGATTGACTTTCAGCTGTGTTAAAAACATTCGGAGAGACTTGCGACATTACCAGATCTGGCAGAGCATTATTTTCACCCGCGCCGGTACTAATTACAGGAAAAGAATGATTAGGAATGTGACTCTCCATTGTAGTAACAATGGGAAAAGAATGTGGTATGTTATCAGCTGCATTAGAATGTGGGTTAAACCCGTAGCCCGACATATTACCAGAAGGCCACATGGGTGGTTGTGGCAAATTGCCGGAATATCCCATTGACCAATTAGGTGCAGAGGAAGGGGTGACTGGGAGAGTGAGGGGATGTATTGGGAGGGGTGGAGAGAAGAATAAGGGCGGTAGTGGAGGGGGGAGCATAATTGGAGTGGTAGAATCCTGGGAAGGAAGCGTAGATTTCGAAGCGGAATCGGAAAATGATGCAGCGTCAGAAGTCATTGGAGGACCTAGTGGAAGCTGAATTGACTGTAATTCTGAAACAGATGTTCCTCTGGCATCAAACATACATGATCCTCCATTGCTAGTATCTTCCGTAGTCATTGTCCCACAGTGCTTCGCAGACATTTCAATATCAGTCGTAAGGTCGGTTGATTTTTCCAGTTCTTTGGATGCAGAGGCGACTTCAGTCGTCTTCGCTTCTAAGGCTGATCCAGATACAACTGCGGAAGGACTATCAGAAATCTTTGTTGCTTTATTTGAAGTGGGAGAGACTTTGAAGTCAGAACTCAATGAAGCGTCGCCGATAGAAGAATCTGAAGAACTGCTTCTAGCTGATGACACGCTTGGAACGTTGACACCACCACCACTTGACACAGGACCTTTTGGAGCAACTCTAGATAGCGTCTCGCTACTTTTAGAAGCACGAGTAGTTAAGATACCAGACTGTACAGCAGATTTAACAGCTTTAGTTGCAGCTAATTTTTGTTCGTCGTTAAATTTAGCCGGATTTTCCCGCTGCAACTTGCGCTTTGCCAGCATGTTCTGCCGGAATACCTGCATGAATTTAGGAGACTGGTGCTGAGTTATGGGCTTTGTTGTGGCAAGCACAGGTGAAACTCTTTCTTTATCCTTGTTATGTTCTTTCTCTGCATTTTGAGCATTTGACACGGCAACGGATTGAAGTCCTCTTTCTGTTTTTGGAACATTTGCAACGGCAGAGTGAAGTTCTTTTTCCGTATCTTGAGCTGTAAAAGTGGGAATGGATTGTTTAGGCGTACTGGCCTGCATAGGTGCTATTGGAGAACTGGACTGCATCAGTTCTATGTCGGTGACGTCATCTTCCTCTTCATCTATTATTATTCCTTCTTCTGCCGTGTCATTTTTACTATTGTCCGCATTTGTGACATCACCGCCTTTTATACCATTGCCTCCTTTGGAAACATTACTATGTACTTTACTATTGCCTGCTTCGGCTAAGGTACTGTTCAGTTTACCAATGACAACGGCCGAGACAGTAACACTTGCTCCTTTGCTAATATCCATGCCAGAAGCCTTCTGAACCACCTCATTTAATCTCTCAGAAACCGTCCCCGTTAAAAGCATTCCATCCCCATAACTAGAATCTGTTTCGGCGTTTACATTTAAAGAAGAACAATTCAATTCATCTTTCTGAAGTTTCACACCGTTAGTTTTACTGGGACTTTTACCGATATAACTGTGGGATAACTTTGGCAGATGCTCAGGACAGATTGTTTCTGCATAATTGTCCACGATATCCGCAATGCAGCCGTTTGAGAGATTTTCCGATATTTCCGCACCGCACTCGATCTGCAAAAACTCCGTCATATCTTTCTGAAAGACAGACAAACTTTCCTTCACACTTTTATCCGATGCGACGCTAGTCATCGATGCAGAAGGAAATGCTATGGTAATATCGGACCATTTAAGGCAGGAATCCTCACTACTACTGGAATAGCTTCCGTTAACTGTCACGCAAGACTCTGAACCACCTGCAATTGGTTCCTCAACAACTTTATCGGCAATCTGTAATTTGTTAATTCTTCCCAAATACTTTCCCGTTTTCTCGCACGTTTTGTTGGAATCCTTGGCGTCGTTCACGGCGAACAGAAGTGCATTCAGATAGCTGTCTTCCACCGACAGTACCCTCTCCGAATAGCTGGAAAATTTAACGTTGTTTAACAAATCATCCAGCCCAACTAGGTCATCGAAAATGATCGAGTCCATGATCTGGTCTATGTGATTTTTCACTGCGGTTCTATCCCCAGAGTGTTTATCAGCTGGGAAATTGGTTCCAGTTTCATTTTCCTTCTTCGATTTTCTGCTATGTTTCTTGTCATCCTTGCTACGATCGTGTCTACTTCTTTTTCCAGATCGTCTGTCGTGATGACTGCTGCGCTTCCTAGATCCTCTCTCTCCGTGCTTTCTCTTCTCTGAATGCCTCTCTCCATAATCTCCCGACGATCTCCTTCTTCTTCTTCCAAACTCTTCATTTTCAAATCCCCTCCTTCGTCTATCGGTAAAATCATCCCTATCTCTATACTTGACTAAATCAAGGTTGTTTCCGGAGAAACGTTTTAGATTAGAATCACTGAACTTGTCGCTGATGTTCTCGTCCTGTTCTGTAAAACTGAGCAACGCTCGGTTGATAGGTCTGCCTGCTCCTCTCAGTTTCCTCTTACTACAGAATTCTTCCAAATCCAAATCAAGCAGCGACGGAATTTTCACTGCCACGACACTTTTCAGTGCATCAGATGTTCTGCCATTTTTACGGATATTTTCAGAAGTTGAACCTTCTTCACGCTTCTTATCCCCTTTCTTAATTTTATCAGAGGAATTTTCAACTTTCGCACAATTGTCTGCGTCTGTTAAATTCGATTTCGTTCTCATTTCAAATTCAGTAGATTTTTCTTTTTCAGCATGCCGTTTCTTCTTTCTTTTCTTCTGAGGTTCAGCTAATTCGTCTTCAACAGGGCTCTGTTGGTTATTTATAAGAAATTCTTGCTCAATTGTATCTAGTCCATGAAAAACCTCATCATAGATTGTCCCAGTTAGATTATCAAGTTGAGCTGAAACACTTGCTAAACTAGCATCGTTCAGATAATCATAAATTCCCTGCAGTTCTTTAAAGAACTGACGACCCAAATGCCTCACGATTACCCCAACCATCGGACATTCGGCAAAGGATGATATCAGCATCTTTGACTCTACCGAACGTCCAAGAGCAATCAGCTCCAAAGGTTTAGTTTTCATCCAATCACGAACAGTTTCCAGATGGGCTTTCTTAACGGTCGAACTTTCCGTGAATTGACTCTCGATCTGTACGGCGAGCGACAAAGAACTAAGATGAAGAACTTGTTTAGACGCAGAAGATTCTGAATTGATCACCATCTTATCTAACTCTTCATCAAATTTCTGCACCGTTTCAGCCAACACAGAGTCAAAACTTTTAAAATTGTCAGCAACCAAGGCGGATTGATTTGAAAAGTTCGACAATGCTGGCAGAAGAGGCTTCCTCGATCCCTGGGTGTTCAAAATCAAAACATCATCTACAGCAAAGTCATCAATCTCATCTTCAAAATCAGAATTGTTAGCGTTTATAATATTACAAGCTAATTCGTCGCATTCGCTGTCATCAAAATCATCTGAAGGCAAATAAATCGGGGAATCGCACCACTCCATCTCATCACATGGACTATATCTTCTCTCGGATCTTTTTCCTGAGTTTGACCTTTTAATTCTACCTCTCTTCTGACTTTCTTCCATACCCGCAGAAATATTGGTGTCGAGAATTTGCTCCATCATCATGGCGTCATCCTCTAAGTTCTCGTAAAAATCGGTTTTTCTACTGGCTGACTTACTATGTGAACTCCTTTCTTCCAGTTCCAATTTGATCATTTCATTACTTCCATCAAGATTATCGCTTCTTTGCATTTCACAATTTTGAGATTTTGAGGAGCGTTTCACGCTTAAATCCAAAGCAGATTCTCTAATGCTGCTGACATTATCCTGCAGCGCAAGAATTAAATCCAGATCGATATCAAATGGGCTCTTCCAATCGTTACTCCAGTCATTATCGCGGTCACTTTTTGTGTTTCGTTTTAAAGACAGATTCATCGGAGGATTCTCATCGGGTGAAATAGCTCGAGATGAATTAGATAGTTCAGGCACAGATTGTCTCGAGAGCAAACTTTCAATCGTATCTCTTCTACTAGTTATCCTCTCCGAGCTTGCATCATCTATAACAAACTTGGCATCATTCTTGGATGAGGAAACAGACTTCATATCACTATTCTTATTCCCGACTCTTTGTTCTCCGTGCTGTCGACTTCTATAAGCTTGCCGCTTTCTCTCGAGCATCTCTTCCATTTCTCTAATCTCTCTCTCCAGCTCCACCGTAGCATTCTGTCGGTCCTCCTCAAACAGTTTATCCACTGCATCGGTCACTTCCCTCGAAGCCACCACATCTGGAAACTCCAGCTTAATCTTGACTTCAGCTGCTTTACTCTCCGCTGCTCCACCTGTAGCTGCTTTGCCAGAAACATCTGATTTTTTATTGACGTCTGTACCACAAGGCACGTCAGATTTTTTGCCGCTACCAGCAATTTTCTGACCACCCTCTGTTTCCTGATCCTTTTCAGCATCCAATTCCCTGATGATCTTCTGCCGGCGCCTTTCCAGCTTTTCCAGTTTCAGAGATTCAATGGCCTTTTTACTCGCAATATCAGAACTATCCAAACCAGCAGCCAATTCCTCGCTCGTGCCGAGATTCCCACTCTTATCTTCTTTTCCAGATATTTTAGGATTTTTCAGAATCAGCTCAGCTACCGTATCAGCCAGTTCTCTGGCTAAGTTCTTCGCAGAATCGTTAACAGTGACGCTAACGGATCTACTGGGTTTCACTTTAGGATAGCGACATTTGAGCTGACTGTACTCGTTAGCCTTGCAAGGACTCCATTCAGACAGTATTGCTGCTGCCGCTATATGTTCAAATAGATTGACTAGGTTACTTTCGTCATACGCGTTCAAAAAAATATCAGAATCTCCTTTCGAACTTACTTTATCCTTTTCCACATTTGGCTTTGGCACACCCCGTGCACTGGTAATATTATCGTTCGATTCTAAACCAATAAGCTTTCTTGCTATGTCCCTCTTCTGTTTTTCCATCCTATCCATCTGCATTTGAGAAGTTAGCATAACAGCCCTGTCTAACGGCACCACAACTGGTAACTTAGCAGATCTATCCAAATACGTTACCTTACGCATTTCTGGCACAAGTTTTTCCTTTTCCAGGTCTAAAACCTGCGGGGTAGTTGGCGATATAGTTTCACCTCCTGACTGAACGGGAATGGAACTAACCGTCGCACCATCACCACCCAGACTCTGAACCGAATCTGCGGTGACCACCCGGGAAGTCCTACGCAATAAATTCCCCGGACTTATCTGCAGCTTCACCTTGAGCTTGTGTGCTCCTAATTCAAAATCCTCGCTTGCGTCTTCCTCAAACCATCGCTCGTCTTCGGATTTGTCAGGCGGACTGGCACCAGAATTCTGCTCGCTCCCTCGCGGTGGAGCGTTTGGATCCACGTCTGCTGGTTTGGATTCAGGACTCTGGAGTGGTCGATGGAGCCGAGGGGCCGAGGAGAGACGAGGGTCTCCGGAGGCGTCTATCTCAGCTGATAGCAGTGGCAGGAGGTTACTGGTGTCACTACTGGGTGTGTAAACTACAATCAATTATACAAATCAGACAAATTAATTAAGTCATTTTTTTACCTTCTTTTATTTGTTTATCTCAACAAAAGTACAATCAATAGGTTCGAACATTATTAAACCTTATTGGAAGGTTTTACAAATAAAGACTTTAAAAGTTTAGTTAGATATTTGTGTTTAAGTAGTTTGTACTTAAAATACAATACAATGCAGAAGGGTTCTTTATAGTGCCTCTCTGTTCGAGGTATCTCAGAGACGTTTTCTAGAAACAGTGAAAAGTTTACCAGCCTACCACAGGCCACACACGGTGTGGTAAGGCCTCTGCAAATCTGGAATTTCAGCGACCAATGATCAAGTACACAGAAGCCATGGACCACACACTTAGCTATATACATATATATAGTTAAGTTTAATGTCTATATATCTGTGTTACAAGGATATTCTCAGAGATGGGCCCGGCTTGGAATCGAACCCGTGGCTGCTTGAATAGTAAGTGTGCTACTGACGAGGACACTGAATCAGGCATAATTAATTAATGCAATTTTGTGAATGAATGACCTGTGAAGTTTTTAATTGAATGGCCATATGCAAAAGTGGACCAACAACCAACATTTAAAAAAAATTCTTCTCAAAATATTATCGAAATCATAAACTGAAGTCATACCATTTTTGACCAGTATTGTAGAACACCATTTTATCTAGTAAATACCAAAAAAAAGTTTAATATTATGAAAACAATTTTGAAATATTGTTGAAATAAACACCGTTTGTTACAATATTTCTAATGGTCATTAGTCCGCTTTTGCATATGGCAATCCAATTTATCTTCTGAAATTATATTGTAACTAACAAATTATTATTATTAGGCTATGTGCAGGATATTTCTAGATTCAAACTTATTGTGAAAAAGTCTAAAACATTAGAAATTACCCAACCTCTAAGTGACATTATCTAAGCAATTATAGAGTAGCAAAACTAAGCAGCCTACAGCTAACTATTATGGCGAGGGTTAAAAAATGTTATAGGAGTGTACAAATTACAAATTTTTCTACTTCTGTTATTTAACCACGAAACAACAGTGACCGAATAATGTTTGCAAATTTCTCTAAATATCATGTTATTAAATAAAAAGTAATTTATAAAGAATACAAGTATGACATTGTACATACAAAATCACATATATATAATAGGGCCTATAACGAATACAGTACAACTAAACACACATGCCGACACATTAATTTTAAATTAAATAAACAAACCTGACATTCAACACCAAGCATACTATCAAATATGATATTATGAAATATATACATATTCATTGATATTTACATAAATTCCTGAAGACAAAAGATCCTGGATGATTTAATTTAATACACAGGTATGAGATTACTGTTCAATCGACATAATGCATATTTAACGGACTTAACAATACTTAAGTTTCCTTAACTAGTGATTTTTTCATTGTTAATTAGCCACCAAGTGTTGCTATTTGTGAGCATTATTTTTACTGCAATTGTATGCCTGTATACTGTAAACAGTGATTCTCACAGGGTTGTCTAACCCTTTTTGGTGTCTAATAAATAAAATAAAATAAATAAATAAATAATTTATCAATCTTTTATAAAGGCTTGCCATTTTTATACATCTTTTGAATCACTAGGTCTAATTACTAAGTACTGATGAACCAGTTAGTATTGCTTGTGCTGCTGGAGACGTCCCTGATATCGTCGTCAGATGATTAAATGGGTATACAATGCTATACATACAAGAACAAATAAAAGAACAAACATGCATACATTTACCACAACACATTGAACATAAAACATGTACTGAACATCAATTATTCATGCTAAAAGATTTAGCAATTTTCATGCAACTTCTTTCAAAAAAACTTTCACTTTGTATAAAACCTTTAAAAAGAGGAAGGATTCAATCTGCAAATAGATTCGTAGTGCTAATAAATTCAAAATACATTGGTGCCAGAAATACCCATAAGGCCAAGACTGTGGCAGAAAAATTATTGGCATTAGCCTATATAGCCATTAGGCAGCGAAACTGACGCTAATTTCGGCTTTAACCTTAAATTGTAGTGTACCTCTGTCCCATTCTGGAGATAGATCGACTAATTCCAGGTGAGAAGGCCAGGACATTCTAGACTGAGTCCACGATAGTGAGTTCTATTTGCTTTCGATTAGATCAGCTGCAAATATTTAATGGTGACTGAAAAGTATCACGTATATACAGCTGTGTTCAATAATAATAAATTTGAACTTATTCTTTATACTCATATATGAGTTAAATTATATTATAAATGAATAACCTTTAGTACGATGATCTTCAAAATGATCAAGACGATGTGCAAAACTAATAATTAAAATACTCATGCAATAACAAAATGATAAGTAACAATGTTAGTAAAACATCTGAACAAAACTAAATAATAATCTATAGATCTATGGATTCTATGCATAACAGGTTTGTAAAACTCTATCCAGAGGCGTAGCGAGGGTTTTCTGTACCCGGGGACAAGACAAAAATCTGCGTCCCCCCCCCCCCCTCTTATAAAAAATCTATACTAGATTATTAAAAATGACAAAAATGGAGAAAAAACTGAAATGTCTATGAAAATGTAACTTGCAAAGTGTTACTTACGATAGGCCTACGTTACAGTTAATGCCTACATTATTACTCAATATATCTACTAAATTCGTGAGCGTAGCGAGCTAAAAAAAATGTTGCATTCCAGATCATAAAAAATTGTATCCCCCAACCCAAAACGGTGGTAGCACAAGTGCAAGGGGAGCGCAGAAAGGGGAAAAATTATTTGTGTGGTCAAAAAAAATTATTTTCCCCTATTCTGCGCCCCCCTCCCGAACTGCGCCCGGGGACATCTGTCCCCCCCTGCCCCCCCCCCCTCGCTACGCCTCTGACTCTATCAAATTTAAGAAATTATGGGCAACAATATAAAATCTGTTAGATATAAAGATGTTAAACGAAATCCGGTAAACCGGTATTCGATTTGAAACCGAATACCGGTTCTCTGTTTTCGAAACCGATTACCGAATTTTGTATTAGGGAACTGTATAGTTATGTTGATGGATCAATGCAAAGCCCCAGACACTGAAGGCAAAGAGATCAGCTACTGTTTAGTTAACAACCTCAGGCTGTGATAATTTTAATACAGTTGTGCAGTAGCCTACATAAGTTACACACTTATATTTGAATAGGTGTAGGTAACGTCTGTTTATGATGTCATCTGCCCGTCCTGTCCGATTATAGCTTGCATTATGTAGTCTGTAAATAATATATTTCTCTGCCGTCAAAGAAAACTGGTATTCGAATCGAATACCGGTTTTATACAATCGAAAACCGGTTTGAAAGAAATATAAAAAAGCACAAAATTAAGGGTATATCATTTATTGTAAATTATGGAGATGGACAGGCTAATTTTCATAAGGAAAAATCATTTCTACAGTTTAAAAAAAACAACTAAAAAAGCATATAGCACAGATATTTTACTGATTGTGAATTTACGGCAGGTTGGCAACCATGACAGAGAAAAGACCAGTAGGCTTACTAATGTATAGCAATAATTGATAGGGGTAGTAATCGTTCATGGATAATAATTTAAAGGCTAACAAAAATTATAACAGGAATAAATCTGGCAATGCATAAGAATGGATCGAGCATGGATGGGGAAAGTACTATTATGATCAATTGATCATGAATGTTTAACTTTAAAGTTCCTTATTTACAATTTATATCGTTGACAATGGTTGCAGGAATTGAATATTTTAAATGCAATAAGGTATAGATCTATAGGATAATGTAAAATTGTCTAAGAATAGAATCAATCGTCACAGAATTTTTTTTTACAAAAGGGGTAGCAGCATTAATTTGTAAACATTATTTTTTATGATACGGTAGGCTACACTTTTTTTAATTTATCTGCATGACTATCGAATGTGTTTTGGAATGGATCGTCTATTCTTATGATAAATTATTACTAATAATAATAAATTAATTATCTATATAAATATGCTAAATTAGGCCTAATACTCATCACGTCTTGCTCTTTATTTTTTCATTGCGCAGCACCAAAGCAATATAGAAACATTTTAACAAAAGTAACACAAAATAGTTAATCATTCCTAACAATTATTAATAAAACAGAAAACACATTTATCAGGCATTAAATAAGCACTACTTTAATACTTTTAACCATAGAAATACTAATATATACACTAGAAGGCTCAAGCAATAGTAATAATCCATGCTCTCATGGCTACATGACTGCACTCCGGATGTTGAAATGTGAAGCTTAAAAGTATGAATAAAATGATGTCATGGAATCAAGAAACATAACAACATCCATACAGAATTATGCAATAAAGTGTCTAAATAAACAAGTGACATCATTTTTTAATTTCATTTTAAACATATTGTGAGTTATACACATCAACATCCGGGGGTATCCCTGTAGCCATGAGAGCGCAGCCTATTATTGTTCAAGTATATATATTAGTATTTCTATGGACAACACTTACTCCAATGGACTTATTGAACAATCCCTGCTAGGCAGCTGAGCTGCTGGATACCTGGCAGCGATCCCTGGATGAGTACTTCCAAGGACTTTACGCGCTAGGCTGATGGTGACCGACCCCGAGCCGGGTAAGGGCTGAACCGGCACTGGCGGCCCGTGATGTCAAATTATAACAAAATGTGGCCCTCGGCTAAAAAAGGTTAAGCACCGCTGCTCTACAATATCTGTCAAAAGTTAGCATTCAAGTTGATAATATTTATAATCACGGCTTTTTACAAAATGTGCAGAATGGTACAATTATGTGAGAAACAGGTATCCACGTTCTATTTCCAGTTGGTGCTTTCAAAAACCTAAAATTGTAGATCTAAATTATAAATACATAGGATGGAGACTAGGTTTAGGATAGCCCAAGACTACTCCTAGTTAAAGTAAACCCTATCTTAAACTCATTTTAATTGACTCTTAGCTATTTTTAATGGTGTTTTTCCAAATTTGTGAAAATAAAGAAATGCAATATTTTTATAAATTACCAACTTTGGAGATATAATGGATACCAAGTTTTCACAAAAGTAGGTCATTTTGAACATTTTGAACTGTTCATCTTGCAAATAGGCGTGACTAGAAAAGTTACCTTTAGGTTCATTGAACTATTTTCAAATTTATAATTTGTGATGGCGGCCACATCCAATTCAGCCTGCAGTTCAGGTTGCGTGGGACAGGGCATTCAGTTTAATAGGTCAAGGACAGTAATTTAATAGGGATGGAGGTCGAACCCATTTTTGTGATAATTCGATCTAAGCTTGGTTCATCGTAAATAGACCTGCCTATTTGTAGAGAGAGAGGGAGAGAGAGAGAGAGAGAGAGATAGAGAGAGAGAGAGAGAGAGAGAGAGCTATAATTCAGCAGGACCGGCAGATGACGCCAGACATAGGCCTAGACAAATATTAGTTTGTAACTTATGTAGGCTACTGTACAACTGTATAAAATTATCACAGCCCCAGGTTGTTTACTAAATACCAGTTGCTGATCTATTTACTATTAGTGTCTGAGGCATTGTATTGAACAATAATATTTCTCCTTTTAAACATAGCCTATTATTTGAGAGAATGTTTAGGCGACAGGAGATTGTTTAAACCAAATATGCAAAATATAGGGTCGATTATAAATATATGGACCCACGTGTACAATCTACAGCTTACTGAGAATTGGCTCAACATTTACTGGAAGTGATTTTGCTCTATAATAGATCTGTAGAAACTGGTGGTTGGATTTATAATTAACCCTGCAAGACCCAAGGTATCCCTGGTCACTTCTAAAAATTGTACGCATTTCAAATGCTATTAAAAAAAAATTCTACCCTAGTCACTATGTGTCAGAGTGGGTAATAGACAATGTAAAAAATCCCATAAGTTTATTCTTGGAAGTTTTCCTGCAATTAGTAAAATACCAACTAGTGGGCTCCTGGAACCCCCCCTTGGTCTTCTAGGGTTAACAATGTCCATCACTCGCTTTCATGCGCATCATTCACTTTGATGTCTGCCACTCGCTTTGAAGTCAGTCCGTCACTTGCTTAGAAGACTGAGAGTAATTGAACCAGAATTAAGATTTCACGGAGTCCCACAGACTCAGCACGCAACTTCTGTGTCATTTTTGATTCTCAACTTGATTTTAAAAATCGCATATCAACCATCTGTCACTCTTCCTTCTACCATATTCGCCAGCTTTAGCAAATACGGCCCTCACTTGACAAAGTTCCGCAATTGTATTAGCTAATGCTCTTGTCCACTCCAAGATCGATTACTGCAATTCTTTGCTTAATGGTGTGTTGTATGCAAAACTACAAAATTCTGCTCTCATACAGCTAGCCTTCTAAAAGGCTTGCATTGGCTTCCCATCTCAGAACGAATAAAATACAAGATTGCGTCTCTAACCTTTAAGACTCTCAACTTTTGGTAAACCTTCATATCTTGCTGAGCTAATCATGACTTATAAACCATCCCACAGTCTTCGCTCATCTGGCACTAATCTCCTTAATATCCCCGATATACGATCATCTATAGGTAGGAGATCGTTCAGTTTTACC
>JAQFZF010001869.1:0-13296 GCA_034695365.1 Enchytraeus norvegicus
GACTCTATGATTAAGACTGGTGTTACAAGTCATCCTAGACTTCCTGAACCAGTATAATTCTGTTAAGTTAAGTTAAGAACTTCTTTCGGTGATTCTTGCTATCAATTCTTTCTGAAGAGAATAAACAATGTGTCGTCCAATCCATTCAAAGACATCTTCGGATGATTTCAGTTTCTTCTCTTTTTCTTTCTCTTCTTGCCAAGAGAGTTGATCAATCCTGCGCTTGTTTATGTACTTTTTGCGACAACCTTCGTGCACGAGCACAGTCGTTGGTTGACTTCTTAAATACAAAGACAATTCATTGTCCCCGCGTAGCTCACTGCATTCCAGCAGTGTCGCTTGACCTTTCTCCTGCAAGTTTGTAAGAGGTAAATGCTGATCACTTTCCTGCCCTGTGAACTGACAGATTGTGCAGGGTTCAGATGAAAACTGAGACATTAGCTTCAATTTGGATATGGATTTAATGGTGTTCGAATTCCAATGAAATATAAATTTACATGTTTGATATAGATCCACGTTTATAATTGTCCAATAGGAGCAGAGTCACTGGTATAACAAATCAATCAATCAATCAGTGTAAATTTATAAAGCGCCACATTCTACTCTGTCACATTAGCGTAAATGAATAATGCTTACAACTTAAATTATGATGTAATAGAGAAAGGTAGCATATTTATTACTTACTCTACAAAATATGATTTGAAGAAAGAGTAAAGTTTTAATTTTAAACCAAATTTGAAAAATTCGATTTCATTCAAAAACAAAATTTTAAGTGCACAATGAACACATGTTTTAAGTTATAATGGAACAAGATAGAAGGCAAAGCACTCTCAAAATTCGATTACATTTTCCTAATCAAATTCTCAGTAAAAAAAAGGATAAAAACGACTCGCCTAAATATTTAGCATCAAAGTCCAAACATCTGATCGCTGAAGTATTCAGTGACTAATGATTGGGTAAACCAGTAAAGTTTAGTCAGTAAAACTAATTACGGTGCCTAATTATAACTCTAATCTAATCAATTAACACCCAATCTAATCAATTAGTAATTATAACTCTAATCTAATCAATTAACACCTAATTTAATCAATTAACTAATTAGTAATTAGTTTTTAAAACATATCTATCTATCTATCTGGGCGCTGTTCCGCTTTGGATAAGCTTAGCACAGAGTGCATGTCTGATTTTTCCCGTTCCACTCGTTTCTATCGCTTACCATTTGTTTTAACCTATAACCATCAATACGTAACTCAGAGTCTATGCTAGTTAAATCATCATTTACCACTTTAATCCCAGTTTTGAAGTTTCCTATTTTTTTCTTTCCTGCTTTTCTTGTAGCTTCATTAACTGTTTTTCTTACAGGAGTTGATTTATCTAATCTCATCATGTGACCTACCCAGCTAAGTCTTCTTCTCTTAATTGTCTTACTCCATGGTTCCATACCTGTTCTATTATACAGTTTTTATTTGTCGTGTTGTATGGATAGTGTATTTTTTAAATTCGCCTGAGGAGATTTCTTTGAAATACATCAATATCGTGTTCTAACTTTTTATTTTCAGTCCAAATTTCACTGTTGTATAAAAAATACTTTCAATGTAAGCTCTGAAAAGTCTTATTCTAGTTTTCAAACCCAATGTTTTACTTTCTAAAGTTGTCTTATAAGTACTATATGCTGCATTACTTAGTTGTTTTCTTTTTGTGAAATCTGTGTTAGTATCAAGATAGCTGCCCAAATATTTGCATTCTTTCCACTTATCATCATTGCCGTCAATTTTGTATTTTTCAGTTTTACTTTTGTTTATATTCAGGTTTCTATCGGTTAGTTTATTGCATACTTTCTCAATATTATTATCCACCCTTTCAGCATTGCTATCAGCATAACCTATGTCATCTGCGAACTGTTGGTCTAAGCTTATTCCCAGATTTGTCTTAGTACTATAATTATAGTTTCCAGCCGGTCCGTCTCTGACAGTATCCTTGTGGTACGGAAGCAGACGTTAACCTTAGTTTAAAGTTTCTGAAACCAATACCAATCCTTTAGCTAAACTGTACAGTCCATATTATAATAATGGGCAACTCTGTCAGATGAATGTAAATTCTGGGAAACCTTATCGACTATTACTCGTAAGCTAATTGTAATATTTCTATTCGGCGAGTCGACGTCTCGACGATATAGAAAGGGAATTTATCACAAAATATCAAACTGCTGTACAAAAGAATTTCATCAATAATTCATCATCTAGGCCTACTCAGCTACTCTATCGACCAAAATAATAAAACAGCAGAAGCCGTGAAGATCAGGAATGCTACTACATTTGTAATACACAATTCGATCAATTAGCCTACATTAGGGTCTATCAGTTTGCATACATTGCATTTTATTGCGCTATTGCGCCTCGTCGTTCCAGTTTGCATTTCAAGCTTCTATGTAGTCCTAGCGTTTTCTCAAATAGGCCATAGGCTAATAATGGAGATTAGTCAATAACAACAGCGGATTTATGGGGCCGGGGAGGACATGCCCCCTCCCCCTCGAAGTCAGAGGTCTGGGGCCCGGGGGAGGGCCCACTCGAATAATTTTTTGTAAATTGTGCATTAAATCAACTTCTTATTACCTATTTGTACCCCCGCCCCCTTGATTTTACCTGCTCCCCCACTCAATTTTGACTGGCACACTGATACAAAATGGATCTGCTCCCCCCCCCCATAAAATTATATATCCGCTATTCGACTGTAATGAATTATTTTATTTGGATAATAGGACATAGTAGCAGCCTACCCGGGGGTAGGCATACTGTTACTGATGAAGTAGGCATAATTTAAGGCTAATGTAATATTTGTACAGGCATGCGTTCAGGAAGTATAGGTTATAATATAGGCAATATGTAATTAATTAAAAGTAGGCCTATAGGTGAAGAAATGTCAATGAGAGAATTATTAAATTTAAGACCTGTGATTCAGTGATTGTAAATTTTATAAACAATTTAAAGTAAATCAATAGGGTCAGGAACTGTTGCAGATATTAAATTCTAAAGTTTGTCTATAATAATGGATTTATACAGTGTCAACGCCGACTAATAGGCCCAATGTTACAAAGAGGGTTTGTTTAGTGCCAATGGTAGAAGATGTCGGTCTCCAGTTTTCTAGTGTCAAATGGAAGAATATTAATAAAATCGCTTCTGGTTGGAACATTGTGCATCTATATATTTATAGCTGTTACTAACTGGATGAATATTCAAAAACGACATTTTTACAACGACAGCGAACAACTAGGCTTAAAAGTTTTCCATGAAACAGACCTGAATGCAGCCGATCAAGTAAACGAGAAACCTGTAATTTTGAAGAATAAACTAATCTATGATAGGCCGACTAATGATATAGCAAGAATGGAATATAAACCTAGAGATGATAATCCAGCAATAAATTCATATAACTATAGATTAACCTCCGATGAAACAACAATGGTGGAGCCTTCAGAACATGTCAACTCTTCGTTCTTCACCACCTCTGACAGGCCTAGAAGATCCACAAAGTCTTATAACAGGCCTAGAGAATTCACTTCGGCTTCACCTGCAGTGACATCAAACAAATTGTTACTGGTGCTCTTCACAACTTTTGATTTGAGACCTAACAAGCCCTATCACACTTATGCCCATCGGTTGATCATTTCTAATTGGGCTTATTTTCTGCCGGAAGTACAACCTGTTCTGTTCACAGAAAACCTCAACTCATCTTTAGTGAAACAAGCTAAGTCTGCAGGATGGCAGATCTTCCACATCATCATGACTAATACTGCCCCTCCTCGTCTGAAAGCCATGTATCAAAAAGTGTTTACCACCTACAAAAGCACATTCTACGCTTTCTCTAATGGGGATATTCTATACAACGATGAAATGATAAAAACTTTGAAGCATATCAGACAAAGACTCGACTATTTTAGTCATAATGTTCTTTTAGTAGGCCGTCGTCACAACATAGATATTGATCTTACAGAAGGTTATGAAAAATATCAGATGAATAAATTAACTAGGCTTGCCAAGAGATCAGCGAAACTTTTCTCTACAAATGCTGAAGACTATTTCATATTAACTAGAGAAGGAAGTACACTAAACTGGACTCGAGTGAAGAATGTAGTGGTGGGTCGGCCAGGTTTTGACAACTATCTGGTGGTGAGGGCCATAGCAATGAACGTCAAGGTAATCGATGCCACCAATACCCTACTAGCTCTTCATCTTTCCACGCCAAGTCTGCCTCAGGAGGGGGCCAACAATCGAGACAGCTATTTAAATTTTAAAATCATAGGCGATATTCCCTGGCATGTGGGGAGAACTACCTATGCTAGATACTTCACGTCATATAGTGCCACTGGGGATGTTGTAGTGGAAGAAAGACCGTTTATTACTCGTAATAAACAACTTTGGGAATCAGCGATGAATATATCTACATTTCGTGTTAGAGCGTAGTCAGAGATTGGGGATAATATTCGTGGAATTTAACGTACCTGACACCGCCATCGGGTGGGGAACGAACGTAAAGTTCTCATTGATGGAAGAAGCAATAAATATGAAGGATAGAGCCTGGGCTGAGCAGAGTAAGCACAATGGTTAGGCCCTAAGCTTCTCAACTGCGGATCGATAGGTGCGCGGTTCAAAATCCACGACACACGCCGCCACTGATGCGGCTTCGAGTTACGAAACCGACGTTTAACCAGGTTTTAGATATTACAGGATTAAAGTAATAAAAATAAAGTAATTATTAGGCATGTTACACAGGATTATGCTATTAAATATACAAATTGAATCAGTAATGTTAGTGAAGTTCAGTTACAGCTGTAAGAAACTTCATAGTCCCGACTTCACCGCCAGGCATATTACATTATGAGATAAATTGAATTGAACCGTAAACGAATGCTTAGATACAGGAATAAATTAAACTAAATCTCTCTTGCAGCATTTATAGGCAAAGACCTTATAATTCTTTCTATAGTCCTTTATATCTTTGTTTATAGGCTATTTGCTACTAAATTGCTAGTTTCTAGGGTGGATAATCTGGTAGTTCAACTGTTCTTGGCGAGATTCCTGATTTCGTCGTCAGATGATAAAGCGGACGTTAAATTAGCATCGAATGACTGCTTTATTGATGAAGTGATTAGTCACAGAATCAGATGACATGAAAATCAAATCATAAGTGTTTAACGTTCATTTTCTCCTGTCATGAGATAATGTCAGTGCCGGAATATATTCGCTTCATCTTCTTGGTACTTTTTAAAAATCTCTTTAAAGCCAGGCAGTTTACAAATAATTAAATTAATTATCACTGCAAATAAAAACAGATGGGCTAATGTTATATATCAAGCAACTCGTTTATTATTAGAAATTATACATGAATGAGCGTTTACATTTTTACAATGATTGCATGCACACAGAGCAAGAGTAGTATAATAAGCCCACAAGCCGACTCAATTAAATTAACTAATAAAACTTGAATGAACAATGAACTGATTTGAGCTGAATTGTCATTCTGTAGGCTTGCACATAGAGTCAAACATCGACGAACACGAAATCATAAAATGGCTACTTTTTTAGCTAAAGAAAACTTTATTATAACTCTTAACATAACCATTAACTTTGATAAATCGTGCGACAATTCTAAAATGAGCATCCCCGAAAACTAAAATAGATAAAATCAACTGAATTTGTTAATATAAACTAGCAAGACTTTCTTGTTACATGTGATCGTATAAAACACTTGAATAACTTTCATTTCATTTTAGATTCCGGATGACGGTTTTTAGTACAAATTCATACAAATGCTCAAATAAGTTCAGGGGCCCCCATCGGGGGGGGGGGATGGAGCGACTCGTTCCATGACTGAGGCTGGGGGGGGGGGCGATGTGACTAGCTAAAATGAAGAGCTTGTGGGAACATCATATATTCGACTTCTTTTTTTTTGGGGGGGGGGGGGGCTCCAACAAGCTTGGGGGATGGGGGCCCTGAATAAGTTAGAATCCGAACGATTTTCTCGGTTAAAATCAAAGTGTGATTTTTTTCTAATGTACATCATTAGGCCACATTGAACTTAGAGAATCTCTTTTTGAAATTGATAAATTTATAGATTTTTCTTTAAATTCAAAGCCAAATCTATCTCAGAGATCTTGCTATAAAGTCATCTTAGTCTAAAATAAAACAAAATAATTAGAATCAATTTAATATTGGAATTAATTGCAATTATCTAATCAGCTATAGCATAGCTTTTATTTTGAAAGAAAATTACAAACATTCAATTTTTAGCAACTGAACAATGCAGCAAATGTCAAGACCAGAGGTTTTCAAACTTTTTATGCATTGTACCAGAGATTCATTTTAGCTGCTAGAGTGTACCATCTTATAATTAGACAGTAGTTACTGTGTACCACCTAATGACGAGACGTCAGGCTCCTTGCGGTATATTGTTTGTAGGCAAGACCAAGCATGGGTTTTGATGGACTTGTACCTGTGTACGTCTTATTATGATGCCTCGTGACACCAGACAATATTATTTAGAAGCTATAGTAGGCCTAGAGTCCGTATCGAGATACAGACTCTATAGCGTCTCCATACAGTAAATCATAGACCAATGTATGTCGTCGCGTGTTACAAGATCACCAGATGGGAAAAGGTAAAAAAGAGTCTTTTTACAATAGTTTCTGCATCTTCATGCTCTGATGAGTGTACCACCTGGAAGTGGCAATTGTACCACCAGTGGTACGCGTTTCCACAGTTTTAAAACCCCTGGGTCTAGACTACTTTCAAATATTATTCTGCTTCAATCTATTGCTCAATTCAATTATAATAAATTATTATTAATTATAATTAATTATTATCCCTACAGTCGACGCTTTCATAATGACACGCACTGGATGACGACAAAATTTTTTTATGCAGTTTCTTTTCAATAATGCTAAAACAATGAAGTAAACTATTATTTATAATTTGACCTGCCAGTAGACCTATTGTGATAACTATAATTATATAGAACAGCCAATGACACTGGCAGCTTGCAGTTCATGTACAGATTATAATCCTGCATGGTTACAACAACGTGACAAGAAACCTCAATAAAACATAAAACTGTTTTCAATCTTAATTAAAACTTAAAACACTAGAAGAAGTACTTGTACTTGTTTGTGTACAAACTTGCGAAGTACGTACATTCCACGCGTAATTTTTTAGTCACCACCTACAATATAAGCAGTATTAAGAAAAACGCAATGGATGCAAAATATTAACTTTGAAACACGAAAAATAATACTCCATGATTACTATAAACATAAAACAATATATACTATATGCATTGAAATATACAATATAATACTCTATGATTACTATAAACATAATACAATATATACTATATGCATTGAAATATACAATATAATACCATTACATTATTATATACATACAAATCTACATGTTAAAATAAGATTATGCCTAGGCCTATGTTTCAGAATTAATAGGCCTGTAATATATAAAATCTTAATGGTAGACCTAATCAGAGTAAGTTAATAAATACATGCGTTCAGTCTGTAAGCTAACTGTCAGGCATAATTTAGTATGTCTAGATAAACAATGAATACGATTATATATTTGCACCATTAGTAATTCCCACTACTAATAAATTCTAATAATTAGAAAAGAAAAGAAATGCAAGTAGGTTTAATTACATAATAAACAAACCGAACTAATTAATTAATTACCAAACTAAATATATATAATTAATAATAATATTAAATAATTATATAATAATATATTTATCTAATATTAATTTTGTAATATGTCAAAATAATATTAAATATTAAATTATATTAAATATTTAAATAATATTACACATTTAAACACAGCACAGCTGACTAACATCTGAATGCAAACTTAATCGCGACTACTGTCATGAACCCGTGAAAAATGTCACGTAGGCTTATAGCATGCCAGCTTATCCACTATTAAACCTGAACTTGGAACTTCAGATCAGATCAGAAAATAATGTACTCACTGATATTCGAATTAATTAGAAATTACATACGGTAACTGGAATTAATTAGTTTTTCACAACAAAAAGTTGCTAATTGCATAACCGGAAGTAGTAAAATAACCATGCAGATGTACCACATTAGTTGACCGGAAGTACCAGATCAGTTGACCGGAAGTACCAGATGAATTGACCGGAAGTACCAGATCAGTTTACCGGAAGTACCAGATCAGTTGACCGGAAGTACCAGATCAGTTGACCGGAAGTACTAGATCAGATGACCGGAAGTACCAGATCAGTTGACCGGAAGCACAAGATCAGTTGACCGGAAGCACAAGATCAGATGATCAGATGACCAGATGTACCAGATTAGTTGACCGGAAGTACCAGATCAGTTGACCGGAAGCACAAGATCAGATGACCAGATGTACCAGATCAGTTGACCGGAAGTGGCAGATCAGTAATTGTTGACCGGAAGTACCTGATCAGTTCACCGGAAGTGACGTAGTGATGTCGATTAAAGCAGAGGCAGCAGCAATGGAGTCATCGGCACTGATAGAGTAGTACATCGGGCTAGAAAACTTGCTGTAAACTCCCTAGATACACAATCAATCAATTAATCAATAAGGATTTAATGTCCTTTTTCTAATCCTAAAGGCGCTATCAAGGACGTTCCATGATCAACACCAGAAAAAAAGGACTATGCAACACCAGAAAAATAATAAAATACAAACAAATAGTGTAAAAAATACCTATATAATATTTTATCATATATATGAACGATATTAAACGATATATGTAAATATGATTACAAAATTATGTTTATAATTATTGATTTTCAGTCTATGTCTTACAATTATTGATTTTCAGATTATGTTTATAATTATTGATCCCTGGTTGGATCTGAACAACTTGTTAGACTCGTTAATAATAATTGCATAACCGAATAATGTATGCAGAGCAGTATTCTTGCCAACCATTACTTATGCTTCTCAGGCTTGGTGGGGATTCATCTCTGCCAATGACAAGCATAAGCTTTCAAGCGTTGTCAATAAGGTAAAGAGATGGGATTTGGACGGAGGTTTAGTACTTCCTGAACTTGAAGAGGAATGTCTAAAGCTAGACCGAACCCTATTCAGTAGCATTTTGAATAACGAACAACATGTATTGAATCAGTTATTACCACGTGTTAAAGTTGGCCTAACATCCTATAATTTGCGGAAGAGATCCCATAATAGAACGCTTCCCCTGTGCACTGCTCTCACAGCTAAAAACTTCATTAACAGAATGCTCTTTGAATTTTAATTGATAAAGTCCTACCTTAGATCTTGTTCTCTATTATAGTTCAACTTAAGCTCAATGCTAACTGATTCTTATGGACTGATGTATGTATTTTGTTTGTATTGGTTTTGCTATGTATGGATTCTAGTTTATGATATCATTGTGCGTATGTCATAATGATTTGTTAATAAAATACTACTACTACTACTAATGATGTTTAAAATTCAAGTACTTTTATGTATACAACATTTCATGATTTTTCGTCAGTTTTTATGTGCCCCGTCTCGAGAGCTAGTGCCGCGGCAGTGCCCCAGCTTGTCCCAAATGCTGGCGCCGCCACTGCAAATAACTGTTGGCCGTGGGCTCTGCCATAGAAAGTTGAAATGAAGGTTTGGAATTGCTGTGCTAAGACTTGAGCCTCTGCATAGATTTGCATAGTAGGTTTTTAAATATTTCAAGCCATCATATTGCATTAACATGTTGAGCCGACACATTTTTAGTATTAAAATACAGAGGACATTCCTGCCTACATTCATTCATACATAACATTCCTGCCTACATTCCAGATTTACATTTAGAAACTTATAACTTATAAGTAAAATCAAATAGGTGCTTTAAGGTTTCCATTGGGTCGTTTCTTTCATACGGATGACACCTTATTATTGAAATATGTAAATAAAATATATGTGTGTAATCTGTATTTGGTGTCATTCCGTCTGGTGTTGTGACTGTTGTCATTTGTTAGGTTTTGACCTGTGTAGTATTTCTATAAACATTTTCATTATAATGTTTTTTGTAATTATCCTTGTGGAATTACTTTTTTATGATTGGGATTGAGAATTTGACAAAATTAAGAGATATGCATAATATTTTACAACGGGCTATTTTTTCCCGTTTTCTTGCAGGCCCAGTTGAGGATGTTCATACCAGAGATGCTCAAGTACTCGACAGGGCGCAGTAAGCCGGGCTGGGGCAAGGGCGAGTACTGCCCCGCATGGTGGCCCCAGGATGTGCCTTGGGCCAATGTGAGGAGCGACGTGCGCTCAGAGGAACTCAAGAAACAGGTTTGAAATTGGTTTGCTTTTTATTCGATTCATTTCACAATCAGTTGATTTATTATAATCGTTTAATTTATAGGTGTTCAAATTTTGTTGGTGACGTGACTCCATGATGTCATCATCAGATTATGAAATGGACGTTAAATTGGAATTGATTGATTAAACTCCTAGCATTACCAAATTATTATTAAAAAGCTCATCTGCCTGCTCCTGCTCCGCACAATATTTATTATATTTCTTGTTGTTGCCATCCTATTTAAAACAGCTTTATTTGTTATGTGTTTTGGGTTTACAAGAGATGCGCAAAATTCTTTTGTTGAACCACATTTCAACTGCTTCCAAGCATTTGAGTGATTTGAGTGATTTCACTTAAAATGTTAAAATAAAGAGTTGATGGTTATGGTATGGTAAAGAGAAGAGGTCTGAAATGAAGCGTTGGTCTTTAGGTTCGAGACAGGAAGCTTGTTGGTTTTCTACGAGGTTCATTATAATTGTGGATTATGTTTGATTCTAGTTGTAAATTCATTGCTAGGTTAACGTCCTCCCGAACCCCTAGATTAACTCGAGCCTCATTTGTTTTATAAATTTTGATTATGCAGTTCAATAGTGAAATATTTTATTGAGTATTTAAACCGAGTTGTCTTTTGAATTCTTTATTAAGAATAGAATTAGCTGTCAGTCATAGGAAATGTACGTTAAATCTAACAATCGGTTATAAAATTATAATAATATGTTTGTCTATATTCATTGCCATTAGCCTTTTTCAGGAATACCCAATCTATTACAATATATGATAAGAAGTCACATGTTGGTTCCTTTTTGTCAAATTCATTATAAGCGGTGGCTTAAATGGAGATTTAGTGGCATCAGATGAGCTTATCCCCATCTCTCTAATCCTAATTGAGGTGATAGAAAAAGCTGTAGAACTTGATCTGGGCGTAGTTTTGGAATTTGGAAATATTTATTTTAGTTACACTTGGTGAATAAGATAGATATATATGCATAATATAACTAAGATCTCGAAAGAATTAGTTCCCTGAAACTTTGAGTGCTGTATATTGAGTTCACAAGTGTAAATATTGTGGTATCAATTTGTATCTGGAATAGTTGAGATTACAACTCTTAAACAATGCACTTTTATGAAATGCAGATATTGGAGAGATCAAAGAGTTAAACAATATCAAGATGATATTTAAAAAAATGGATTCACATGCAAACTGAGAATACAAAGAGCGGAGAATCGTAAGAGTATAATTATTAGTTAAGAAAAGAGTATTCAACTTTAAAAGTTTGTGTAACGTAAGATGTTATTGTTCCTGTTGTTGTTGTTGTTGTTGCTCGCCCAGGCTGTCGGCCGTGCTGCCGGCACCTCCATCCTCGTTAATGGGGTTGATAGGGGTCATCCAGGGCCCGCCGCCATGTCTCCAGTAGCTCCGCAGCCTCGCAGGGATTTATCCATAGGTCTTGTGATATAAGTGTTGTTTGAACTTGTTTGCATTGAAATAGATGTATTGTGTCATGTGGTTGATCTGAACAGAGGGGACATAGAGGTGAAGGGTGTGTGATTGGGTTGATTTTGTGTTTGCAGGCCATTAGGAAACGAGATTTGTCTGTTCTGGTTTGTGCTAAGTTAATTTGTGTCTTTGTTATAGAGTGAGAATTTCTTCTATGAGTTTAATGTCGGGAGTTTGTTATTTGAGTTTATCATCTGGTACTGTACTTTTGTATTCTGTTACTGCGGTTGTGAAGAAGAAGCTGTGAAGCTAAGTTTAACGTCCGTTTCCGTATCTGAGGTTACTGTCAGAGACGGACTAGACTAGGAATCGAACCCATGATCTCCTGCTTATCAGGCAAGCTTCCTATCTACTCGGCCATCTAACCGGGATGTTGTGTGGTTGGTTTTTATGTTTTGTTCAATTTCTTCATCTGTGAATGAACTTGATGTTGGAGGACAGAAAGTCTGCTCCTTTCTTGGGAAAGTGACTGCTTTTTGTTCGGTATGTTCGATTGGTGGGTTGATCAAGGAGTTCATTTAGAAGGTGTTTCTTGGTGGAGGTGGTTGATGTTAGTGTCTGCAGTGCAGCCTGTTGCTATTCTTAGAGCTGTCTTTTATATAGTTTGCAATTTCTGCATGCTAGTGTCAGAGATTATTAAGATGTTCCTAGTATTGGTCATTATGTGTCTTAATATTTGATAATTCTGTTTCACTTTCTGTGTTATTATTACTCATTGTACACCGTACGGTATTATATGTAGTTGCATTTTATATATACGCATATTGTATGTTACACTGCAGTATCCATGGACAGAGATGTTGAAGAACATTATTCTACGCTGTTATCGTTACCATGGGCGCGATGACCTGATACCAGACTACAACTCTCATGGTTACAGTATCAACTCGTTGCCTAGCAACCCTCACAGTTACCATAGCAACTCATCTCTTAGCAACGCTCAGGATTACCATAGCAACTCGTCACTTAGCAGCGCTCATAGTTACCATAGCAACCTATCACTTATCAACGGCACTGAGGGGGCAATGTTGGTTGATGACCTGGGGGCAGGAGGGTCCCAGGGGGTAAGTATTGGGGGCAGAATGACCGAGGGGCTGGGCATCACACTACCTGATGGTCGTCAGACAAGAATTATTGGCCCTTTGGTCAGTTCATTATACTTATTTCTTGAAATATATTCAAATATTTTATTGTTGCTTGTTATTTTGACGTCTCTGACAACATTCTTGGATGAGAAACAGATGTTAAAACTTTATTATTTTTATTTTATTTTTTTTTTGCCCTGGGTTGTAAACGACCCTGGGCTAAAATATATGATAACATTGATTTTAATACATTAAAAAAGGGACTCATGGCCTGGCCTGCAAGAAAAGTTACGGGAGAATTTGGCGCCATAACTTCCTGAACGACATTATATGGCGAGCCATTAATCGAGTCAATATTAT
>JAQFZF010001870.1:0-13296 GCA_034695365.1 Enchytraeus norvegicus
AACGGACTTCAGATTAGGAATCAGCGTACCCGAAAACCTCTATGAAAAATTAATATCTAACACATTTTATTTTTTTATGGCAGAGGGGATTTTAGTCCCCTAAACCCGATGAATGCCCAAATAAATATAATTTATTAATTATTCAAGTTAATTAATATTAATTATTAATAAAAATTGAAAAGGTAAAATATATCCGTCTGGCTATATTATACAATTATGTTTCAACAGTTAGACGATTCTAATCTATCCAACAATACTCACTACCGTGTGCACGAATTTAAGATTTATTACTGATCCGAGGCACAAATTAGAGCACAAAGTACCCACTATATCGTTCATTAATAAACACGCGTGTCCAGTGCTGGCTGCAGGTGTTTCAAAGAGTTGACTAATTTAGATACGAAGGAAGGCAATTATTGCCATTTCAGAAGCCGGCTTTTCCTTTGCGCCAAAGAGTCAAATATATTACAAATGAAGTTAAAGGCAAACTCTATAAGCTTGATTGCTCAAACTGGATTTCGCTCATTGATGAGTGCGACAACAGAGGGTTTGTTTAAATTTTTGCGTTGGACATACCATGCGACAGTGCACCCAAAGGGCAAATATCCCATTCATATAATTACACAATCAATCAAACAGACAGTCATCGATTGCTCCCATGAATAATAAATATAGTAATAAATCAAGACGGAAAAAATAGACAGATCAAAAGGATGCCATTCCATAGAATGTGTGTAGAAATCTACGAACCTGTGCTATAGAAAATAAAATAATATCGATATAGAATCAGCTGGATTTCTAACAAAAAATAAACGTTAAAATTTTATCAGAATTAGATACCAACTATAAAACACCGCATAAAGCTTACAAATGAAACACTAATGATAGTAACTAAATGACCATTTCGTAGTTTCCTCATTGGCGGCCATCGCACGACTAAGTTAATAAATGATAAATTAAACAAACACAAAGTCATCATCTAAAGTAGAAGTTATATAATTTTGTAAAGAAATTATTAAATTAAAATTGAGAGATTATGAATATTGTGAAATAAGTAGAAAGTGAAATAAATAAGTTAAATTCAAAAATAAGTTAAATAAGTTTTATAATAATTAGGACTTTTTGTGTTGAGTAAGACACGCTTGGTAAATATTTGATACTTTGTAAATTAGATTTGGATATTGCAGAAATAATCAATTTATCGATGCGGTAGTGTGAGCGAAAATAATAAAAATAATATCTGATTTACAGCACAAAAGGACATTCTATATCACCTCTATGAACTAGGTATCTCAAAGGTACTTTTTGGAACAACGAAGAGCAAGATACTTTAACCAGGCATAGGCCACACCCGATGAGGCAAGGCCTCTGCAAGTCCTAAATTTGAGAGACCAATTAGTTTAGTGCACAGCAACCATGGCCCACGCACAATTGTTGATTGGTTTATTCTCAAGTTTTTCAGACCCAGCAAAGGTAAACATGTATTCCTTACTAATAATTTATAATTACCTTACAGGAGTATTAATAATGTATTCGTATTAACAGTAAGTTATCAAAGTGCTAAAACCTCATACCAACTGTTTACCTTCAATAGTTTAACGAAATGTTAGAGAAACTAATTTATTAATGGAATAAGCCACATAAAAGAGGTGTGTAACAACCGTAAGCGAACCAAGATGAAATTATCCGCATCTAAAAGACAACAGTAGCTGTTAGAAACACATACCACAAAACACATCCGCAAACAGAACTACTACTAGAAACACAAAACAAATCAAACATCTACAAAAGTTAAAAAAAACAGATATCAAACAAATATAACAACTTAACACCAAACCAAACACACAACACGAGTACATAATCCGCTAGCTATGTCTCAATCTGCTCATACCCATATCAGTAGTGGCAATATCACCGACCAAGACTTCCAAGAACTGTCTGCACGTAGGCCTTCTCCACTTCCACCTGAGAATCACCGTCACGGCGAGGTCTTGCCGATGTTGTCTCCTCCCTGGAGTTGTTTGCTCCACCTGCATATTATAATAGAAAGTTCTCATTAATTATCTATTGGAGTATTCATTAATTCAAATTCTATAAGTTACGAAAGGCCCTTAATGTGGTTCATGACACTCTTTTTTGCATAAGGGTGACCGAAAGGTCCTTCATGAAACCTAAAAACCACCAAATTGAGTTTGACATTCAGGATATTGCATTCTAAACGGTTAATTATGAATGTAAGTTCTTTGTTTACTGAAAATTTGTTAGTTTTAAAAGTTTAAAAAAGTTTTATTTAAAAAAAGTTTAGTTCAAAATTTAATGTTTTGGAGACGTCCCTGATGTAGTCGTCAGACGATGAAATGGACGTTAAATTCGCATTTATTTATTCATTGAAAATCTGTACATGATGCAATATTGTAATGTTACAATAAAATAACTAACCTTCCTTTGGTCTGGCACCCATGGATTCTTGAGACTGAGTGGTATCACTCTGCAATCTGGGAGAATCTTTCTGAGAATCCGCTTCCAGGGATAGTTTAACAGAGTCTGGGATGACATCATTTGGTGAGTTTGTATTTGGTGAGCTGACATCATCATCAGATGAGTCAACTTCAGAACTTCTGAGAGCATCGAAAGTTGTTTCCTTGGACTTTGAGGTGTCCAGTGATTGCTTGGTATAGGTATTTGAGGCAGCTCTACTTTCCAAAGCTTCCTGATGCGGAAGATTTTCCACTTCATCATCAGTATTATCGTCATCTGTGGAATCAACGCTGGTCTCAAAACTCCTTCTTGGTTTCAATATATTAGCTGGGAATTTTGGAGAGTTTTCAATAGTAGTAGATCTGGGATGAGATGAATCACCAGATTTGCCTGAATTATCTTCGGGTTTTCCAGAAATATCTCCATGTTTTACGGAAATATCTCCAGATTTACCAGAACTTTCCCTTGATCTTCCAGACAAGTCTCTGGATCTATCTGTGACATCCCAAAATCGAATTGAAGTATCTCCGTAACCACCAGAAATATCCGCAGATATGTCAGAATTTTCCCCAGAATTACCAGAAATATTCTCAGATTTACCAGCATTTTCAGATCTAACAGAAACGTCCACATTAATAACAGAAATATCGCCAGATCTGCTGGAAGATCTTTGTCCATATGGAACCTCAATAACAGTCGCGCAAGAAGAGGGATCCGAAGATTGGCCGCTCTTTTCAGAAATATCATCTTCATCGTCATTATCTGGGTTCTTATCAGTAGTTCTGTTTTCACCAAGTTCAATTAGTTTCTCAGACACTGGCTCAGAAGATATCATGCTGCTTTGAGGTGCCCTATTTTCTACGTCTTTCTGAAATACTTCTCCTGTGTCGCTAGAATTTATTTCTTCCTGTTGCGAAGATTTGCTGTCATCAGCTAGATAATATTTAGCTATCTCTATCTGTTCGTTTACAATGGAGCTGGCCAATTTCTGCAGATTATCATGTCTGGGGGGACCTAGCTCTGCATCTAGACGTGCCACAGATCTACGGGCAGTCTCTTCCAGATATCCGGAACCCAGATTATAGTTTCTCTGTGGTTCTTGGATGCTTGAAAATACTCCGTCCTCACCCCCGTCATACCCAGTTATTCCATGCACTATCAGAAGCTCCTTCACTTTATTTTCAATGTCTTCTTCACGTAATGCCCTTCTGTCTCCTATCAAATCAGCAACATCATACGATCTATCAGGCTGCCTTTGAAACCTCTGCTGACTATCATTCTCTTCTCGCAATTTTCTTTCTCGAGATTCGATGAGCAGTTTGAGAACCAGAGGATCTATCTGATGATCGAGCTCGCTCAGTGACATCGTTACTCTTGGTCCTCCTCTCGATTCACTTGACCTGGGTGAACGAGTGTCTACATTGCACTGAATCACTTCGCCATATTCGTGCAACACCATAGAACTGACACTATTCGTGTGTCTAACAGAAGGTGGAGTGGATTTTGGCCTTGCACCATACGTTTCAAATTTCTCTACCCCAGTTTTATCCTGCAGGATTTCTATCTGGCTGCTTCCATCGTAATGCAACAATGGTGAACGTTTTGGGGACACTGGTGTAGATTTGGAAGAGTTGCTTTCTGTCATGCTAGAAGGTGATAGAGTTTGAGATATCGTCGGACGGAATGGTGGAATTTCCACAGATAGTTTCTGAGACAGTGGAGGCATAACTTCAGGTAAATTTTGAATTTCTAAAGTCTGAGTCTCAATTTCGTGAGATTTTCTCTGTGAAACAACATTTTTCAGCGGGCTCATTTCAGTCTGGGTGATAATAGACTGAGATGGAATTCTTTGTTCAATTTTAAGTAAAGATTGAGATGAATTTGAAACACCCAAATCTGATGTATCTGTTTGAATACAAATTCCTAAACTTTGAGAATCGTCAGTTTCATGCGTCACAACAAGTTCCTCCTCAGTCTGTGTAGCTATAGTACTGGATTGCTTAATTAAAACAGGTGGCACAACCGGTTGCTGCTTTGCTTCTAATTCTAATCCATCAGTTTGAGTCTCTATAGTTGTAGAATGCTGTCTTTCTGGTACCCCAACACCACCATCAGGCTGGTCTTGATCATGATCTTCCTTTGAAGATGCCGGACTCTGATTGGTAGCCTTGTCTCCAGTAATATCACCATTCATCTGACGAGGTTTCTTAGCTGGTCCCCCAGATCCTAGAAGCTTCTCTGCAAGCATATCACATAGCATGCTCTTTGCTTCCTGCTTTTCCTTTGCACTAACCTTCTTACCAGTGTAACCTTCCATCAGCGCTGTGAACCCATCACCATTTGTGTCATCTCCATCCAGAAGTCCAGCCAGCATGCTGCAGAAGCTGTCCTTTGCACGACTCTTATTCAGCTCCTTGTATCTGGAAGATTTTGGTGGAGCGATATGTTTCCTTGGTACACGAATTCTTCGCACGATGTCAGGCTCACTCTTTGGAAGCTCAGCCTGCTGCATAGTGGTCTGATCTGAATCCATTTCAGAATCAGTCTGGCAAGATATTTCAATCAATTTT
Organism: Enchytraeus norvegicus; assembly: GCA_034695365.1. Classification (NCBI taxonomy): domain Eukaryota; kingdom Metazoa; phylum Annelida; class Clitellata; order Enchytraeida; family Enchytraeidae; genus Enchytraeus; species Enchytraeus norvegicus. Next base: position 5,049 of record JAQFZF010001870.1, read on the forward strand.
GGCTCATCTTTTCCTTGGCTGCTATCAGAAGAGACTTCATTGTTTACCAGTTTTTCCTCGTTTTCTGCAAGTTTGCTTTGATCATCAGTCTGAGAAAAGGTGGACACAAGTACAGGTTTAGGTTTTTCTGTGCTTATTGGCATCTTAGTTGTATCATCCTTATCTGTAAGATGCTCAAATAAGGTCTTGCCACTTCCAATTGTTGAAGAATCCACTGCTGGTTTTTCTGGTTCAGTTTGACACGAAGTTTCCACAATATTTGACTTTGAAGCAGGAAGCTTATGCTCCAATTTTGTCTGTGGCATTGGTGTAATTGACACAGGAACTTTAGGCTTTTCTACAACAACAGGTCTTGGCTCTACTTTAACCTCTGTTTCAGTTTGAACTGAACTATTAGACGTTTGAGGTCTAGTAGGAGATTTAGTATTACTAATCAGATCAGGTCTTGCTTGAGATATATTCGGGATTACATCACTTGTTGAGGTAGAGGTTGAAGTCGTTTTTATTGGTGGTACCGAACCCCCGGGTGTTTTTCCAAACATCAGTCCAGATTTGGTTTCAGGCCTGGATCTACCTTGATCAGTGCTGGGGGCAGGAGGGGACTTAGCCGGTGACATAACTTTTGGACTATCCCTCTGCTCTGATCGAACAGGACTCGGGCTTACAGAACGACTTGAATTCAAAACAGCCTTGACAGGATCGAATAATTCTTTACCTGATGTCACTGCAGATTTGGCCTGTGGAGGCCAGGGAGATGGAACCTTGTATGTCAAAGGTTTGACTGGGCCACTAGTCACACCAGAAACTGTACTAGGCTTGGGATCATTCTTCTGTTGTTTCGTATCATCAGGCCAGGTCAATTTTTGACTTTGCACTTTGTCACCTCCACTTAACTCGCTCTTCCAAGTAACTGGATCTTTTGCTCTGTCTTCATTTGTTTCCACTTGCTTTCTTTCCTTCGCCAACTGCGTAAGTGTTGGTCGACCAGACAATTCAGGCTTCTTGGATCTTTGATCAAAATCGTTGGAAATTGGCTTCTTAGGCAAGGCTGGTTTAACGGGACTTTGTGTCAACGCTTGATTTGAACCACTACTCTTCGTTGCATCATTAATTTCACTGGACTTTGTCTTATTATCAACGGCTAAAACACCTTTATTTGGCTGAGAAACAAATAATGAAACAGTTTCAGGTTTTTCAGCTGGCGCCTTATTGTCCATAGATATGTTGGGTCTAGTTGTCTTCACACCACTTGAACCTGCCTTATGTTCTGACTGAAGGGCTGATTCATCAGCTTGTGTTGATATTTCATTCCCAACATTAGACTTCTGTTGCACAATTAGATCCGGTTTATGGGTAACTGTTGGTTTTGGTAACTGCCTACTTTGAGTAGAAGACACTACACTTTTAGGTGGTTCATTTTTATTTAAACCAGCCTCAGGCTTTCCCTTAACTGTGCCTTCACATACTTTAGAATTATCAGTAGATTTCTTTCCAAATTCTTGTTTCGTTCCATCAGGTTTAAGCAGAATAATAATCTCTTCCTTTGTTATCGTGGTCACCACTTCCCATTCTCTGCTCATTGATCGACGACTTAACCTTGAAGAATTGGAACCGAATGAATCATCAGCGATATTGGATGAACTTCTCGCCGACCTCATCCATTGTTTTCCGTCACTCTGTGCTTGACTCAGATCTGTCGATGAACATCTACGTAGAAGAAATTCTTCGCTTTTCGAAGGTTTCAGGGAACCGTGAGGAAGGCTGGGACGGTGGCGCAATGGACTCTCAGATCCAGATCCATGACGTGGATAAACCTGACTCGTGGAAGCCGACCTCTCCAGACTACTTCCAGTATCATCCGATTCCAGATCGATATCAACCAGAACGAGGCTTCTGTTATGACGACTGCTTGGAGACTTTCTTCTGTTTCCTATTCGTCCAGTTGAGTTGCTGCGTCTATGGCCAGATCTTCTTCCTGGTTCAGCTCTCATTGTGGCTCTAGAACTATCTGGATGCTTCTCTCCAGATGATTCAGGCTGTTTTGAATTGGGGCTAGTGATTAGAGGAGGCTTCTTACTGGTAACTATAGCATCACCAGCTTCTAATCCTTTGGCTGCATCGTTAGCCGCTGTTTTGGCAGGCGATCCAATTTCTTTAGCCTTTGTTCCATCATCGATAGTTGACGGTTTCCTGATTTGTTCAATTTCAGCTTCCGTAGTATTTGCACCAACTCTCCCAGTTCTTACGTTTACACCAATAGCTGCATTAGTCTTAGCAGCATATTCGTGTGAAAATTTTGGAGGTGCACTTCTCTTTTGCAGATCACTTAAAAACTTTGTCCGCTTATCACGATTAGCTTCGATATCTTTTGTAATTTGAGTCTCCAACTCAAAGGGTGATTTTGATCTTGATCCACTTCCACTTCTTGTTCTTGTGGTTTTTGTTCTTGCTTCGTTTTCCAGATCTGCGTTGGTTTCTTCAGATATAACTTTTCCACTGGACGCTTTTCTCTTAGTGAGGTCATCTGCAGCAGAGTCGATCAATGGAATATCATCGAAGAGTTTTGAACTTGCTTTCACAGGTTCATTGCTAACTTTGGCTGTGATAATATTTATTGGTGCAGAATCTATCACTGGCTTAATATTACTGGGTTTTGTCGAATGCGTAATTAAAGTTTTGTCGTCAAAATTACTCAGAATTCTTGACGAAGGAAGAACAACTTTTCCACTTTGATTTACTGAAAGAGGTTTCGGAGGACTTGACGCTCCTATTACCGGGAGGTTTGTCTCAGGCTTCTTGTACTGCATGATATCATCCAGAGGCTCAGTTTTCTTATCATCATTGTCATTGAGTGAATACAACAGATCTGGTTTTTTCAACTGTGGAGTAGGCTTTACTTGATCAACTGGTTTTTGTTCAGTAAGCTTTATTTGATCTACCGGCTTTCCCTGAATGACTGGCAGTTTTATTGGCTCTGAGCTCTTTGCCACAATGTCTTGCTGTATTGGCTTTGCCGAAGGAAACCTTGACTTTTCAGGAGTAGTTACTTTGATTGGCTCAGATTGCCTCTCCAGCTTAACTTGTTCTATTGGTTTTGTTGCATCAGCTGGCTCCACATGCCTCAGTACAATATCTTGATATATCGGCTTTGTAGTAGGAGCAGTTGGCTTGTCTGGAGGACCAAATTTCATTTGATTTGGTTGCACCTTGGGGCTGGTCGGTTTAATTGGTTTCTGCTGCTCCTGTGCCACTACTGGTTTAGGCATTTCTTTCGGCTTTGCTTTAACCGCTGGCTTAGCAGGCTTCTGAATTATATCCACCTTTACCTCTTCTTTTTGTTTGTGTTTGGTTGCAATTTGTTCAACTCCTTGTGTAAGAATTTCATCGTCAGCTGGTGGCAAACTGCTTGGCAGCGCTGGCGGAACATCTTTATCTGGTTGCAGCTCAGCTTCATCTGTCAAGTAGTCTTCTGACTCTTGTTCTTTATTTAATCCTTCTTCTTCTGATTCACCACTTTCTTCAGATTGATTAGATATTTGTTCTGCATTAACATGCTCAATTTCCACCTTGTTTGGAATTATTTTAACTGTAGAAGATTCGCTTTCTTTTGACTGAGGTCGATCTGCGGATTTGTCATGTGTTATCTGATCAACTTTTTCTGGTTTTTGTTTCTCTGGCAACTTGCCGCCCTTTATCGAGGAGTCAACCCGTTGCAAATTTGGTGGTGTTTGTTCTGGAATATCAGCCACATTGTTTCCATTTCTGTCTGGAATAGCTTCTCTGACAACATTCTGATAACTATCATTAGTCTCTCTTTGCTGCCTATTTTGTTCTGTTCTCTGATGCTCAGCAAATTCACTTTGGTTGTAATAAATATCATTATCGTTCATCTCACTTTGATTAATATAATATTCTCCCTGATTGACGTAGTCAAAATCATTATCATTTGGATCTTGATTCACATACGTATGTTCTTGCCTACCGCGACCAACATCCTCGTTCAAAGGAACCAATTGATCCAACACATTCTCCTCAACTCCAGAGTTTTTGTTTCCAGAATCTTCCAAATTTGACATGACAAATTCATCCAGGGAAGCATCCTTCTTTCTGGACTTCGATTTCCGCGTCAAGGAACCTCTTTTCATTGGAGGTGTCCTATCCATATCCATGCTAGTAGCATTGGGTGGTCCATTTAACATTTCTGCTTCAACTGTTTGAGAAATGTTTTGAAGATTCATCTCTGCAACATTCGCATCATTTTCTACCGTACGACCATTATTATTTACATTTTGCTCTACATCTGCTTTCTGAGAAAGCTTTCGCTCTTTGGATTTAGATCTAGTCTTCTTTTTGGGCTTCTCAAGAGTATTTGATTCCACTGAATCTGAAGGGTTCTTTGGTGGAATGTTTTCGATCTCCATAATATCTGGGAATTGATTCATTAGGGTGTTGCAGATTGTGCTCAATTTCATGCCACACATTTCCCACACTGGTTCAACATCTTCTGAACCAATCACTTTATCCGCTGTCTCCACAGCCGTTCCCTTTTTCTTATGAGTTAATGTATTATCTTTCTTTACAACATTATCATTAGCATCGTTCAAAGCAGTTTCAGAACTGGTTACAACTGGATCCTCAGGAAGTTTTCTAGTCTTGCTACTGCTTCTTGTCTTCTTTTTGAGTTTAATTTCTTCAGCAGGCTCCAGGACATCTTTTTGCAAGTTTTGCTCTGTCACAATGTTGTCCCGTGGTTTCAACGATTCAGGTTCAGCTTCCACAACTAGAATTTCTTGATTTTCTACCAGAGGTTTGCGTGATTTGCTACTACTTGATGATGATCTCTTCTTAGGTTTCGGTGTCTCTGATCCATCTGGAACAATTACACCTTGAGATATTGGACTTGGACCAGATTTCTCCTGTTCTATTATATTTTCTTTCTCAGTATCCCCAATAAGTTCTGAGCTCCCTTCAATCACTGGTTTTCTAGACTTACTACTGCTTCTAGTAGATGACCTTTGCACTTTTCCAGAATCATACAATATGTCTCGTTCAAAATTTGGACTCGAGGCAGATATTTCATGCTCTTGCACAATTTGTTGCTCAGGATTCTCAACAGGAATTTCAATCTCATTGACCACTGGTTTTCTGGGTTTACTACTACTTCTAGAGGAAGACCGCTTTTTGGGTTTTGTCTGATCTTGTGTATCTCTTTGAAAGAGAGGACTCGTAGCAACTATCTCTTGTTCTTGCACAATTTGTGACTCTGGATCCACAATTGATATTTCTGTAGGTATTTCAGTCCCCTCAGCAATATGTTTTCTGGATTTACTACTGCTTCTTGTAGATGATCTTATTTTTGGTTTCGTTTCTCCAGACACATCATGAGTATCCCTTTCAAAAGTTAGACTAGGAATTAATTTCTCTTGCTCCTGCATAGATTGTTGATCCGCAATCGAAGTTGTTTCACCGTCTTCTGCTTTAGGTTTTCTAGTCTTACTACCACTTCTAGTAGATGACCTAATCGTTGGTTTCGTTCCTTCTAATTCATTTTGAGTATCTCTATGAAAGATAGGACTTGAAGTAGGTTTTTCTGGCTCTTGTACAATTTGTTCGGGCACACTTTGTTGATCAGTATCCGCAATTGAAGTTTCACTTTCTTCTACTTTTGGTTTCCTAGTCTTACTACCACTTCTAGTAGATGATCTAATCTTCGGTTTTGCTTCTCCAGATTCATTCTGCATATCTCTTTGAAAAGTTGGGCTTATTGATTTTTCTTGCTCCTGTACAATTTGTTGTTCCGAATCCACAATTGAAGTTGTTTCACTTTCTACAACTTTTGGTTTCCTAGTCTTACTGCCACTTCTTGTAGATGACCTAATCTTTGGCTTGGCCTCTCCAGATTCATTTTGCATATCTCTTTTAAAAGTTTGGCTTGAAGTAGATTTCTCTTGCTCTTGTACATTTTGTTGTTCCGAATCTGCAATTGAAGTTGTTTCACTTTCTTCAACTTTTGATTTCCTAGTCTTACTGCTACTTCTAGTAGATGATCTAATCTTTGCTTTTGATCCTTCAGATCCATCTGGTGTTGCTCGTTCAAACATTGGGCTTGATGCCGAAATTTCCAGATCTTGCAAACTTTGCTGCTCCGAATCCACAACAGAAGGTGTTTCACTTTCTTCAACTTTTGGTTTCCTAGTCTTACTGCCACTCCTTGTAGATGATCTAATCTTCGTCTTTGTCTCTCCAGATTCATTTTGAATATCTCTTTGAAAAGTTGGGCTAGAGGTAGACTTTTCTTGCTCTTGAGCAATTTGGTGTTCTAAATCCACAACAGAACGTGTTTCACTTTCTTCCACTTTTGGTTTCCTAGTCTTACTGCCACTTCTTGTAGATGATCTTATCTTTGGTTTTACTTGACCAGAATCGTGCAAAATATCTCGTTCAAAGGTTTGAACTGGATCCATATCTTCATTTTTTATCTCTTCTTGTTTAACGTCCACCACTTCAGCCACGGGCGCTTCAATCTCTCCAACATGTGGTCGTGATTTCGAGCTACTGCGCGTTTTCTTCTTCTTTTTTACATCAGCCTCATCCTGAACATTAGGTTGTTCTTCAGTTGGCTGGCTAGAATTAACTTCTATCTCCATTGCTTCTTCTCCTTTTTGAGTATTGTCACCTAGAGTTCCACTTTCTGCCTCTCCTCTCATCTTTGAGCTGCTTCTTGATGACTTCTTCTTTGACTTTGTAGTCGCTGGATCGACGTTTTCGTCCTGAACTGGAGGGGTATCTTCTTTAACAGTTGTTTGTTCTATTTCGGTAACATCGGCAGAATCCATCGCAGTTTCTGGGTTTTCAGAATCTTGCTGGACCTTAACATAACGTAACAGTGCTAATTAGTATCATAAGTTAAGTAAATAAAGAAGCATAATTAAATTTACTTGCATTATTAAGGGTAACTTTCTGAATTTCATATGAGGTTTTTCACCAACGGTTCTGAAGTAATTTTCCATCTTTTCCATTGCAATTCTTTTACTTTATCTGGGAGTTGCCAGCATTGCCTAGCAACCACCATACGGAGTTCAGGAATTGTCCCTAAAACCCAGTGTCTTTGGTGTTGGGTTAAAGTTAGCTTAGCTGAACAGATTACTAACTGCGCAGATAACTCGACAAAACTCCGTTTTGTTAGGTCAATGGTATAACCACCAAGTTAATTTAACCCATCACGTCATCCATTGGCCGACTCGCCGTCGCTCAGTTGCTGATTGGTTGCTGATCGCGCGTAATATTCAATTTAACCTACCCAAATGGGTGAATTTAACTGGTCGAGACTCGACCGATTAACGGTAACTGAACAGTTAGCTGGAACAAAAGTTGCAAAGAAACTGAATTTCGCTAACACTGGGGCCAAATGAGCTTACTTAGTTTAGACCTTGGACTAAATTTACCTAAGAAACCAGGCATAAGGCTAATAACATATCATCATCCGATGATATTTCCTAAGATAGTCATGATAATACTAAAAATTCTAATTAGGCTAGAGTTATAATTATTATCAACTGCTAGAAACTTTTTAATACAGAATCATCCTTTAATTATTGTGGTTTTGTAATATCTGATTATGCAAATGTTCAGTAGCCTATAGAGTTGTAAGACATTATATTAAATTCCAGAAATACCTTCAAAACATAACTATTTATAATTGATAAGTAACAATACAGATAGCTTACTAACTGTCCAAATACTACTTTGACCATCCTACATAATAATATCATTGTTATGCCCATAACAATACCCATGATATCAGGGGTGTTACTACCGCCCCTGCAGATCCTGCAACGTAGGGGGCTCGGCCCGCCACCCATGTTTTTTTTTAAGACGCGATTTTACGCAGTTCATAAATCGTTAGTCATATTCACATTTCACACAATGTTAGAGTAGAGTGTTCGCCTCACATGCAACTGATCCAGGTTCTAGTCCCGGGTCGGTCGACAAAGAAAAATCCCAGGGTGTTTGTTAGGTTTGTCAGGTGCCTGCGCTGGCAGCTTGAAGCGTCATAAAAAGACAAAGATACGATGAATCATGGATTGGCAAAAGAAAATAACAAAAACACAAAAATAGCACATAAGCAAGGAAACTGGCATGTGTGTTCTGACATGTGAAATATAGAAGAATTACAAAATGTAAAAAAAGATAACAATGTCTACCAATGTCTACCAGAAGGGGGGGAGAGGGGGGGGCGAAGTGAAAT
>JAQFZF010001871.1:0-13296 GCA_034695365.1 Enchytraeus norvegicus
GGGTGTCAACATCACGGCTATCTTACCTGTACGAGCATCAGCAACAGAATTAACAACTTATAAAAATAGCGATGATGGGAAAGATGATTGATAATTATAATAATGATTGCAATAACTATAGCTTTCGGCCAATATAATTCTGTCAATTATTATCTTCATTATAGGTGTAAAGTAGCCTAGACCTACTTCATTAATTAATTAATCTGCACATACATCCAGATAAATCACTGCGATCTCTTTTAATTAATTCCATGCCTATACTATGAGCCTTGAGCATCCCTACATTTAAGTATCCGTCCTCTTGCTCTTTTGAAGAGATATTGGAACATTGAACAGATATTGCTAACAAACCTTGAATCTTTTGCTCTCTTTAGGAATAGTCTAAAAGAGCATGCATACAGCTATGCGAGCACACTCTAATGCTAGGAGTTGACGCCATTAACTTAGGTAAGGGTGTATGCTCCCCTCTCCAAGCTGTGATAAAAAATGTCTTGCATTGGTTTTCTGAAATTGCCGTTTTTAAATGTTTTTATATATTACCAAGTGCTCCCCTTTCCATCCTGGCCACATCACTGGTCACTAGCAATTCGCCTCCCAAGAAGCTAAAATAATAATAAAGAACACCGTGAATCTGGTCGATTTTTATTTAAAGTGTACATTTCTCGGACCATTTTAACAATTGCCCCCTCCCCCCCAACCTTAGGTTTCCGGCAGGACCCACCGCTGATATATCCACAGTGTTACGCACGTATAAACACACGAGCAGATATCATTAATTGTTCGCGATGGTTCTCTGAATATACAGTCACGTGTCTAAGTGGATAACTGCTGGAATGACGGAAGTCTTTCCACTAACTCCATGCAACCACCCGGAAAAACTCTGCGCTAGGTGAGAGACGCGTGCTGCTACATACAAACGAGCAGAGCTTCTCTTTCTGTACTTGCACTTCTTTATAAGCGTTGTTAGCATAATGATCATTATATCGTCCCGGTTAAGTTGGTAGCAAGCTTGCTTGATAAGCACGAGAGCACGGATTCGAGTTGCAAAAGGGTCCGTCCCTGATAGTATCCTTGGATACAGAAACAATTTTGTATTTTGTATTTTGTATGTTTTTGCTTGCATAACCAGTTATTATTCATGAAGTACTGACCATAAGGTAACTACATTTACATGTATGCCAATATCAGTTCAACAAAGTACACATAACTTGACCCCGTGATATTACGGGCTAAAACACTAGTGCCTTTATAAAGCGTCTTCAAAGATAACTATTCACTTCATACATTTTGACTTATGGGATACAAAACAGTAGAATTCTTTACGCGATAGTAGGCATACGCATTTTTACGCCTATGTCGAAAACAGAAGACAATCTAAGCTTAGAAAACCGTTTCTAAGAGCAATAGTTAATTAATGCTCTGATTATAATAGACTAATATTTTTACTTTATCACTTAACCATTGGGACTAGAGAAGTCATTACGGAACTTAAAAGTTGATAGCATAAACATAATAATGACATCTTTGGATCGAAAGGCACATAGTTATCAAACCATTTCCGGATAAATCTATAAATCCTACTCCAAGGAAACATGGCACGAAATCTCTTTCCAGATTCATCCTAATAATAATTGTCACTTCCATATGGACAATCTAATCCCACTCTTGACTGATGAGGATAACATTTACATGGAATAAGTAATTACATCGACAACTAATCAGAGTCGTGTCACGCTATTTATAGAGAGATTATGTGACATCTAACATTTTCTTGCGTGTCTGGAAGTGTCGTATTAATTTATAGCCTGTAGTTCGATACTGGAGATTTGATTTGTATTTGGCTATTGGGAATAATAGCCTACATGTACATGAGCGAAAAATAATTAATATGTTGAAAGATGTACATGTGCGAAAATAATGAATATTGCTAATTATGATCTATAGATTCTAGAACTCTATTTCAACATTATATATTACCGAGATAATTATTATATTTTGTACAACTTAGTGTCTGATGGAAGGTCCTATTCAAAGTTTAGTAAGTCCAACAAGGCAAGTCCTTATTGGCTATTTGTCTACTATGTCTAGCTAAATAATAAACTTACTTAATTATGAGAAAGAGAGAGAGAGAAAGAAAGAGAGAGAGAGAGAGAAACAGAGACAGAGAGACAAAGAGACAGAGAGGGATAGAAGAGAGAGAGCTAATTGATGGTAAATACCATTGGTTAACCAACCAAACAAATAGATTGATACAGATGCTCATCCTTTATCACATTTTATTGCGAAGCCTTTTTCTATTTAAGAACACTGCCTAACGGCAGGTCCTGTAATATGACCTGTATTGTTTGTATGCCGTGCTGTCGGTTGGCCAATTCTCATTACCCGGAAATAATACAGCATGCAGCCGCTCTCATATTATGTTTTTTATCCTGATACAATTTCTTGCTTCTGTCTGCCGTATCTCTGCTAGTCGACCTTTATGAGCACGTGCAGTTGATTCTGTACTCAAGTATCAAGAGCCCACATAAGAATATCATGTCATGTTGAATTTATCTAGAAAACAAACGAGTCTTAGGAGCATCTAAACCGAACCGTTCGCTTTTATACTACTTGTAATATAGATTTGCATTCTAGTACATATTTTATATTGTTATGGGTTGGTTTGTGAGGCTGCAGATCTGTACTACCGTTGAAAAACTGTATTACAAGTAGTACGGATGCGAAAGAGAGAAAGATTATCAATGCAAATTTATGCATGAAGTTTTGGACGACTGTCGTTACCTTGAAAGACCAAATACTCGTATTAGTATCGCAGTTCAGGTGTCAATTTAGTGAGGGGCCGGTGATCCACCCCCCCCCCCCTGGACATGAGGAGGGGATATGGTCCTCCGGCCCCTACCTCGATTTGACAATTATTACTATTTGACTGATTAAAATAACAATTTTGAATTCATGGCCCCCTTCGATAGCCTCGATTTCACCTGGCCCTTCCAAAAAATGGATGTTTAGAAAAGATTTCCCTCCCCCCCTCTGAAAAAATTCAAAGATCCGCGACGGTCGCGATTTACAACGATCCCAAGACAAAATAATAAAATATAACAATGTCCCTGAGATCACAATCCGGTGAGAGACAATACGTTAAATCATCGTGACTGACATGAAGTATCGAATACATATTCTCAATTCATCAATTTATGTGCAAACATTAGTCTACTATTATAATAGAATTCATATGTTATTGTCATACCCAGAGCTTAGAGTAGCCTATCGAAAGCCCTATCTGTCACCTGTGTTCAACTTTGCAATCGTCTGTAGCAGTCACTCACTACGTAACTAAAGACTTTCAATTTTGCCGACTCATGCGGAGATGGAATGACTGGTTCAAATTGGTTGGCCCGTTGAAAATCCGAGATTTTACTTTTTGATTGTTTACAAACCACAGTGACATACTATATTGTATGCAAGAATATTCAATCTAGATTCTAGAGAAACAGAAAATGAATGTGACAATAATAAATCTATAGTAACATAATAATTTTATAAGCATGTGACAAAAACACACTGAACAGCGATACTAGACGAATAATTTCATTCAAAAGATGGCACAACTCTATCAGATAATTCCAAGGAGAGGCTTGCTAATATAATTTGCTTTCACGCATACCATGTATCATGTATGTCGACTGAATGTACTATGTACTACCCGGAAGATAGAGCCATATAAAGAGGCTAAGTATTGTAATACTAAAATATATTCACTACTATTCAGGTGTATTTTGATGTACCCAAGACCTGTCAGATGTAAATGTACATGTATCTTTGCAATTTGAACGTCTCTTATCAACCATAATACTTTCAAATAGTTTACACTGTATTATTATATTCAAGGTTTATTTATTTTATTTTATGTAGAGTCAATTTCATATGCTACATTCGGCTCATCTCCTTATCAAAATGATTCGTGATATATCGTATTTGTAATACCAAAGACAATTGAATGTTAGCGTTTGCATTATTATACGAGATGATATGTTAATTAACAGAGTCCCAAGCACTGCAAGCACTAGTCACTTCATCATCATACGATTTTATGCATACTTTCTTACAACCAGGTAATTCAACACGACGTAAACGTGCATACCTATCTATTGCAACAACGGAGTCGTGACCTAACAACCTCTACTCTGCTCTAACACAAGTGCAATATTAAAGTATTCCGTTTCTCATTCAACGTTGATGCATTTAGTTTTTATACTTCTTCTCTCCACACCAGCATCAAGAATATCTGACTCATAAAATAACAGTACTGGGTCAGGAAGAATCAGTTGCTTGTTTAAGTTTTATTTGATTTGTTCACCCTTATGTTTATCACGAACAACTTTGCCAAGAGGATGAATCAAATGTAGCCTACTATACACTAGTACACAGTTAAATAAATTAAAGAAATTCATAAATATGAAAATAATAATAATGCTTATTAACGTTGACGCATAACTGACTCCATTGTCAATTGTTGATTACAACTAAATATTTATTTATTTAATATAAGCCTATACAGAAATTACATACACTTTTCATATTATCTATAATTACTTTTTTTATTTTTTTATTCGTCTATTAAAACATAGGCTACAATTACAAAATCGCCAAAAGGAAAATTAATTGCCGTGTACCTCTAAATAAAATTGTAATTAAAACTACATCTACAATATACGAGTTATTGTTAGGAAGTAAAAGTAACAGCGTATACGCTACATATTTCTTTACGTATTTACCTATGAAAAGCGTTAAAGGCACGCCAAATTTGTATAGTACATAAATTTGTGTTTGTAGAATACACGGTCATAAACTGAACATTTGTGAATTTTTATGTCTCTATTCATTTTTTAAAGTAAAATGATCACGTATATTATGTACATGAAATTGCATATACTGTAGGTTTCTCTGGCCTAATTGTACACTAGAAACCACGTGTTACTATTTACAACAGTGACAACAAAGAAAAACAGTTATTGAGCAAATGCTTCCTTGATGTTGATCATATTAAAGCTTGACGAAGCAGATGGTGGACTTATTAAACAAGTGTTGTATAACTTAATTTACAAAATCATCATCATTGAATTCTGACAGACAGTACACAACACGTGCTAGCTGATTCTTTATTTGCAATCGTCAGGGAGGTTATTATACAGATGGAGTGATTGTTGTATTCCATTTATGAAGCCTCATGTGGAATGGTTGCCAGGGATATAAAATAGGCCTACATGTATTTATAAGACGTTATCTGCATCGCGGTGGATTTAATTTGTTTCAGCATAATTATTTGTTTTCAGGCTGCGTTTTGGTTTGTTGTTTTGGATGAACAATCACGATGAAGATGCCGACGACTGGATATCTCGGTTGTCCCGGTTGGATGGCCGAGTCGATAGCAAGCTTGCTTGATAAGCAGGAGGTCATGGGTTCGATTCCTAGCCGGGTCCGTCTCTGACAGTATCCTTGGGTACGGAAATAGACGTTAAACTTAGCTTTACAGCTTTACTTATCAGGGACGTCCCAGATATACCACTGCTGTCTGAGACATCCCTAATAGCGTTACTCTTTCCCTGATAGCTGATAGCAGATAATGAACATATGATAAACCGTTATTTGATTAGATTTTTAGCAATTCACAATATAAGAAAACCTGCTGATTGGTCTATATACAATTATCCGATTGGCCAAATTCACTATTTTTGAGTGTATAATTTTGGCAACAAAACTTTTTAATCATGTAAACAATACGAGGTAACGTCACATTTAATACTTTTATCGATATTAAATCCAGTTATTGGGAATTAAATCTCTATTGTAAACCTAGCCGTAGTATCATCAGTAGTATATTAAGGAAATAATCATTCCTGTGTATATAATTCCACTTTGTAGTGGGCGTATGCCCAAGATGTCACATGTATAAGGCTTCCTCTGAGCCACTTTGCTCAAGATGTCACAAGTGTATGACTTCTTCTAAGAAACTTTGGTCTGGTATTTCACTTGATAGTCAACCGGATGCAATAACAACAGTATTCCGCCGAATTTCTTAAAGGTAACAATTACCCTTTCACTGAACACGTAAAGATGCCAGTTAGCGCTAAAAACAAAATTATACAGTATAATGATGTTTCTCAATTTTTTGAAGTTCCGTGTCCGGTCCGGATATGGGAGGTTTTCTAACAGTTTCTGGTTTTACCATGCCAATTTAGTTGACCCCTTAACTGGAACAGTTACTATTACAGTTACTATTCGCTTTATGTTGATAGACAGAAGTTAGTCAAACTACTTCTATACAGCTTCCCTTCGATCTTTTCACTTATATAATGCTGTGAGTGTGTTTAACGTCAGGTACAGGAGCACAAACATCTCTTTATCCTTGTACTGTTGGAGACGTCCCTGATATCGTCGTCAGATGATGAAACGGACGCTAAACCATATTGTATTGTATTGTAAATTACGTTTCTATTTTCTCGAGCTGCCGTTAGCATAATTCGTTTAAGTATGAACATTCTGCTCAACAGAATTGGAATGGCAGAGAATAAAAGTAAAATTAAAAGAAAAGTTCGTAACACTCCTGGTTCCATATCCAACTATATATAATATATTTTAAAAAGTTTTTATACTAATCTAATCCAATCATCAAGGAAAATAATTGTTTCTGAGATGATTCCAGTTTCATTCCATCTGTGACTCTTTTGGGCGGCATCTACGAAAAAAACACTTGCAGCTATCGGTTGTGACCGTTGGTCTATTCTCAAGTTTCCCAGATCCACATTACAAACCGTGTCTAAATTTCACTTAATTATCTGACAACTGATGCAGGAGATTCAGCGAAATTTAGACACCTGTTGTAATGTAGTTCACCCCTGTACTCTGACCTCTTGAACTCTGTGAATTAATAATTAAACATTAGTGTAACGGAGGCGAGTTTCCAAATCCCAGTAGTGACCAAAGTGCAGTTTCATTAGCAACATTGTTGCAACGTGACTTTGCTCATATCCTCCCACTATAATGTGGTACTAATTAACGTGCAAGTCACACATAATCTAGGCCAAAGTTGCGTCTAGACACGACTTTCACAATAGATAATTATTTTAACTTTAGTTTACAGAGTCTCAAATAGAGTTTAATTCTATTGTTATCAATTTAATCCCTGGACTTAGTCTGGACTCTATTACAATTGCAAGGAGTATTGAAATTGAATAATGCTAATAAATTAATAATCATAATTAATAATCAAGAAGTCAGTTGAATTCATCCGACGATTAATAATTATAAATTAGATACTGCTATGACATTGTACACATTAATTACCTTCGGATGAGGAATCGGACATTTAAACGTCATTGATTGAGTGATTGAATAATAACAAAGTCAAGGCAAAACATTCTAAATTGTTGATTATGTAATATGGTTATCAAACTTTCAATGATCCACATATCCAGCTTAGTGTTTACGGATATACATGTAGATAGGCTTAGCAAAGAGAAAACAATTTGATTTGTTTTCTAACTTTTTAGGGCTTCAGTACCTTATCGAATTTAGTATAATTTTTGCATAATTATTTTGAAAGGTGAAGCTTTGTTGAAGAAAATTAAACGGATTAATTAAAGCATCAAAACAAAACAACTGTTCAAAATATAATGCTGTTGTACTAGTTGTTTAATCTGACAGGCAATAACAATGTTAAGTAAACAAAAATTTTATAATAATTTTTACCCCAAATAAATGAACACTTGACTGACTGGACTTTAAATTATACAATTATAATGTAATGCATCGAACTTCTATGTTAGCTGAAGGACACATGAAACTAGATCCGCATATAACTGCACAAGTTTATAACAGACGACCAACTTTGATATAGCAGAACTTGCTGCAGAACGGAACGGAAATTCACAGCAGAACTCTAATTTTCGTTGTTTATTGAAGGCATCTTATCAAGCCGATATATAAACGATAAGCCATTTCCCCTCATCAAAGAACAAGCAACAAATCAATTATAGAATGATTGATTTAGAGCGTTTTTACTGATTGCAAAAAACGATATCAACCTATATAAATAAAAAAATAGTCCCTTGTAAAGTAAGACAGACAAATTAGCATACAGTAAAAACTTTTCAAGGGCACCAGGGTTAAATTGGACTAATATTCAAGTACGTCAACATTCGCCTCGTAAAGCAAGGCAAACAAATTATCATACATAACTAATTAGAGTTCAGAGAAATTAACTAAAACATATATTGGAGTATAAAATACTATTACGCAGATATATGCAAAAACACTGGCACTGGCTGAATGTCTTTGCATCTAACGTGCGTAATTAGCAATTTGTTTCAGAAGTTTAACCTACAAGAATTCTAATGCTTTTCCGTGAAAGTTTCCCAACCGTACCATAGTATACATATTAGTACATGACAACATAGACCAGTCTGCAGAAGCAGGGATGCTATATTAGATGGATGGAGAGGTGGTACTTAACTAGTCATAACAATTGACATTTAACATTTAATGGTAACAATTGAAGCCAGATAATTTTGTAGCCGTACTTCATATATAATCACCCCAATAACAACAACCACTACACAGAGTGCTACCGTCAGCTATATAATATTCCCTATGTAATATTATTTACACACATCTCAGCGTTTCTTGTCATTTTCCTTTTTTTCTTTAATTTTAGGATTAGGGTTGGTGGTGTGATTGGGATTTTGACCACCTTCTGAGACGTGTTTATAGTTATATTACAATGGGTAATTTTGCTACCGTCGGCTATAGTAATATCGGGCACAATATCAACCAAAACCAATCCGACAATCAAATAACATAAAAGCTTTTATAAACTATGCAAGCCAAAATTCAGTAAACCGCTCCCTGGACCAAAAATATTGCAGTAGAATCAACAAAATCTAAATAATAGAATTCAGATATAATTGTTTACAAACCAATCAGACCCTTGCTTACATTGTGAATAACCAATGACATCCAATGACATGTCATATTAGATTATAATTAGATTCACTAAATCAAATGCTACAAGTATGGCGGAAAGCCAGCGTTTTCCACTCTATTATTTATCCAAGGCAAGAATGGCATGCATAATTGAATTATAGCCTTGTTTACTACCACATACTGACCCATGTCTGCTCTTTCGTCTACTATTCGAATGCATCACATGGTTCAATAAATCAAATAGTAGGGTTAATGCGAGATAGGACCGGCTTGAAACGTGGCTACCGGAGTGTAGCTTTTGATCCGGCTAGACCGCCAACAACAACAATAACAACATCTACAACAACAATAGCAACAGTAATCTTCTTCTTCTTTTAAGTGTCCTGCCGGTTTCCAGCGTTGACGGTCATGGTGTTCCATTTGTCTCTGTCTGTCGTGCTTCTGATCAGTTCTACTTCTCCTACGTTCATCCAGTCACTAAGACTCTTTGTATAGGCAATTCTTTGTCTTCCTTTGCAACGCTTTCCTTCAATTTTTCGGCTTATGATTATGCTTTCTATTTCTTTATTTTATTCCTCATAATGTGACCAAAAGTACTCATTTGCCTGTTCCGCACAGTATTTATTATATGTCTCGTTGTTGCCATCCTGTTTAAAACTTCTCCATTTGTAATGTGTCTTGTTTAAGAGATATGCAAAATTCTTCTGTAGAACCACATATCAACAGCAACAGTAATAGAAGCAAATAGTGACAATTATTGTAATTTCGCCACTAAATAAATATATCATATGTCTGTGGCAGAATTGGTTAGAGGTATGACGTCATGAAGTTTAAAATGGCAGAATGAGGTACATCAAAGTTTGAAGTCTCGTGAGATCGATTCTCGAGCCGATCACAGAGTACAAATCTTGGACTTGTACAGAACCGGTATAATTGAGAATGCCTAACATGCATTCTCCACAAGCATTTGGCTAAGATGCCTAACGATGAAACATTGGCTCCTATGGTGACATACTATTAAATATCCCCCCCCCCCCCACACGCAGGAGAATAGACCAACCGAAAACTGAGCGTGCTTCGCAGAAGTCGACTTACTCAGTCACTGAAAAAGGATTAGGAGATCCACCTCAAGAAACAATTATCTCCAAGAAACTATGCAAACAAATTATATAATTATACAGTAATATGTATGGACCTGCCGTTAGGCAGTGCATTGAGATCAAGAGAGACATATAATAAAAATATTTGTTACCGTAGCTATTTCCATTTTATTAGAATAGTAGCACAAATGCACATACAGATATACAAAAGCAAAGAAGTACTTATTACCAACAAAGAATTTTAGAACTTTTTAAGGTTAGGAAGATTATAAAAAATAATATATTTATTATTGCACAACTGAATTATTGTAACCTGTGTGTTCAAGGTCCGTTTCATCATTCAATGATGATATCAAGGACGTCAATAAAGTTGTGTAATAAATAATTATGCAGTACTTAGAAAACGTGGTACCGTATGGTTCTTTAGCTTTATATTGTGATACTGTTTACTGCAATAGCAACAATAGTAACAATACTAATAATAGCAATCATAATAATAATAGCCATTATAGCAATAAATAACTAGTCAGTATAAAATAGCCACTCATTTTGATTGTAATGCAACAATTGAATTGCGAAAATGGTGGCAATAAATAATTTCAGCATAAAAACTGGCCCAGAGAACGCGAGACCTATGCGGTGTATTACGGGCGGTGTGTTTACAAATTAATGTTTGATATGCTAATGAATAATATTTCAATTTTACATGTATAGTATACGTCATGTGATGTCTGTATGATGTAAACGAATAACACTTAAATGTTATTAGCAATTTATACAATCATCATAACAATTATTATGAAGTCATGTTTATTTATTATTAAGTTAAGTCGGTATTTTAAAATAACAATTTCTACATTGCAATCTGATTGTCATCAACAGTACTAAACTGACTAACTGCAACGTGCATAATTCTGTAATAACAATGCAGCAATTTTTAGTTTGGTTACTCCATTTAGGTAAAATAAAGCAATAATAAGGATACAAATTCTGTCAGATGTGCATGTTGTATGGGCCCAAAGAAACCGTAAACCTCATAGGCCTATCATGAGCATTTATTGTATTCTAATTTCCCGGTTGAATAACGTAGTCGAAGCTAAATGTCACCGATTCGAGTTCCAGGCGGTCCGATCTCTGACAGTATCCTTCGATAGGGAAACAGACGTTAAATTTAGCTTTGCAGGTTTAGTGTTAACATAAATTTATGTTTTCTTTGCTCACGTAAAATTTGTAAACGATATTTACATGACGCTGTGGTATGATATAAAGTAACTGATGTATTGAAGTCAAGCATATTCTGAGTAGTTATAATTATCGACAAGCCTAAACAAGTCTGCTATGAGATTCGAATCCAGATCCAACGACCCAGATTCGGTCATGCTACTTCAGCCTACTTGACATAATTCATCTGATCCATGATGACACTGGTTTCCACCCGCCTCTTTCAGGAGATTGTGGGAAAAGTTACAGGTTGGAGCAGCTATGTGATAATGCCGCGAATGATATTTGAACTGTCAACCCATTAACCTACGTTCACGGTGTCACAATCACATAATCTACACTTTCGAAATTCGAGTTGATATTTATTCACATATAGTTTAGTATTAATTTAGGTATAGGGTACTTGAGAATAGATCACTTGAAAACCGCACGTGTTTCGCAAGAGCCTGCTAAGGCAGAAGTTGAACAAGGCAACGAAAAACCATCTGAAATGTATATATCTCAATGCTGAATGCTAACTTTTGAGCGAGGTAAGCCTAGTGATAGAATCGACGTTAAGGGGTTGATCGACGGTGTGCTCATTAATGATCGGGAGGCTAAATAGTATGTATGAATTTGTGACTTCAAAATTTCATCTTTTCGAACATTTGATATTTAGCAACTTAAATATTTATTTAAGGATAGACAACTATAATGACATAATTAGTCGGTTGTGGGAAAAGTATCCGGTTGAGACGTCCCTGACATCATCCTTGGCTGACGAAACGGACGTCAAACCTTTATTTTAATTATTTTTATAGTATAAAGCTTTAAAATCCTATTTCTAATTCTACGTGACAAAAACAATACAGAAACTGTAATATCGCCCTACTAATTATAATTATAATTTCTGCATATCGTCAACTTGTTTTTCATTATCAAAATTGTTCTATTTTATCGCAAAATAAATCACATTCGTCCTTTTATGCAAGCGTAGATATTTTTATTTTATTTTTAGCACGTGTGTGAATTTATACATAAGAAATATATAGCAAAACGTTTCTTTGATGTTTAAAACATTTGACAAAAGATGACTACAAATCACAGATATAAATCTTGTTAGTTAAAAAAGGCGTCAATTGCAGCCTAAGAAAGTACGTTTTGTAAGATTTCCTTAAATAAATCACCGTCAAGTTTTATCTTATCAAATAATAATAAATTGAATAATAGTAACTAATTTATTGAAAATATGATGTACAGTGTAGGCTATATATAACCGTCTATGTTATGCTGTTATGCTATTCCATGGATTGATTTTCGGGATTTGCAGGTCTTAAATACTTTTGTGTTGTTTATATGGCATCATTGATTACAATTGATATGTTCCTAACATCTCCTTCGGGTGAAGAACCGGAAAAAAAATCCACAATGAATTGCCAAAGAGGCCTGCCACAGAGTAAAATCACTTTCACAGGACAGCGCTGGACCGGTATAATGAATTATTCCGTTCCTACTCTAATACAAACAATCATACAATAATACAAACAATGCAAACACGCAGTGTAAGTTGCTGTGGTGTACTCGGTTGAGCGATTCATTTGAACTTAAAAAGAACGTATTCAAAGCCAGATGGCGGAGTCACTGACTTTCAACTAATATTAGACAGTATTCAAAAACATGTTAAAATGTCCAAATTAATTGCGTAGTTAATTCAACAAGATGTTTATAGGCCTAAATATCTTTAGGGCGGATCGATGTTCTATAAATACCGTTATCTGAGTTCAATATTTTAACTTCGAAACATATTCTGCATTCCAATTTGGAATATAAATCGGTCAGAGCAAATCAGAACATTACAATTTTTTATATAATTAATTATTGACAAATTCATATCACTGCGTCTGGATATGCAGCTGGAACAGGATTGATTCGATTGAATGGTTGCTCTCTCCAGACAGTCATTCAGTACGGAATGCAAATTTGTCCTTGACTCTGTCGCACTCCCTACTCTGTC
>JAQFZF010001872.1:0-13295 GCA_034695365.1 Enchytraeus norvegicus
CCTCCGTTCTCTCTCAGAGAAAATTCATTCCTACTCTAGTCACTTAAATGTTAATTTAAGTGACTTAAATGTTCATATATACTCATGGGTGTGTGATTCCTTCAGTATTAACCTTGATCAACTAAAACTACCATTGACAGAATTTGATCAGATGATGGATTTGAGTCATGACACATCGTGCAAAGCTAAGTGCAGGTGTGTTAGTCTAGTGCAGTTTTTAATTAACATGAAAACTGATTATCCACAACAGACTACTGTCCGAAGGAGCTCTCCGGATTCTTCTTCCTGTTTCGACCTCCTATATGTGTTGAATCTGAATTTTCTGTACTAACAGAGATGACGACAAAAATCGATTGCGACTTAATGTTGAAGACGATTTACGTTTATACCTATGTCATCTCACACCTCGAATTGATCAATTCTGTTATGACATTCAGACACATATCAATTGTGTCACATAAACAAAATTGTACTTATTATAACCGAGTTACACAGAAGTTCATTAATAGTGGTGTTCCTTGAGATTTTCCAAAACATTGGTGTTCCCCGTTATATAAAAGGTTGAGAATCACTGATTTAGTCTACTTAATATTCATTAAAACTGTAAACAGTAGGTTAATGTGAACGAACAATAGAATTTAAATTGAGAACACGATTATACCCCTGGATTGCCAACCTAACGTATAGTTTTAGACAGTCCGCTAAAATATAACCTAAATGATTTGTGAGTAAATCTAACAATATATTGGGGCCTAATTAGAAGTTTTCCAGTTCACAGCCTATCAGTGACTTACAGAGCTTTTCCAAATCGTGCGCGGCCAATCAGAAGCCAAATGCCTAAAGGCTAAAGCTAAAGCTGAATTCAGCGTCAGTTGCGCGCCCCAACGGCCACATAAGTGACGAGCGAGCCATGGAATCGAACCGTGAACCAATGGAACCCGAGTCGGGCACCCACCCAATGTGCCATCGGCTCAGTCTATTGCACATTCCATAAATAGGAACACTGCGAAAAGTCATATCAGTCAGAGCAGTTACTAAATAAAATATTTTGCAGGACACATCATAGACAGCATTGGCACACAGGCCTCATTCAAATCAACATTTATAATTTAGTTGAAACAAAATTACTATTGCGGGACTCAAATAGATGTGTGAATATCCTATATTTAATTTCTTTCAATAATTTATAGTAAAAGTGTATCAATGAAAATTCTATTGTCCATAATATTTTTATACAGATTTTTCATTAATCAGTGGGTTAAATAATTTCGAGGCGAGTTGGTATATATTACGATATTCGCTTTTCTCAACTATATTACGATCTCAGATCGTAATATCGTAATATTGATTGTTACAATCAACACACAATACACAACACAATATTCAGTAATTTAAAACATGAATCTAGAAATCAGAATGAAAGAACTTGAAATGATATTGACTTATAGCATAAGTTTGACATAATACCTATTTTAAAAGTTCCTCACTTTGGTAAATGTTATGCTAAAATATTATAGGCTTGATGTAGTATACAATTATAGGTCTACGGTTAAGAATGTAAATAGGCTATTAGCTTATTATATGTCTAATTGAATCCGAATAAAATATTATATGCTACGTACTCTAATTGATAAATAAATAGGCCTACAGTTTGATATTACATAATGAAAAATTAGACAGTAATTAATTTAAAATTTTTAGTCAGAATAGTAATTAGTTAATTGTATAGACCAAATTAACTTTATCTACGAGCATCGTCCAGGGTCATACGTATTAAGAAATTTTCATAAAGAGAGGATCACTTAATTGGGAAATGCAAGTTTCTGCCAGGTACATTTCTACGGTATGGCGATACTTGCGCGGTTGACATTTGCGCGGTCACGGGTGATACTTACGCGGGTCCGACATTTGAGCGGGCAAATGTCTACCGCGCAAAATGACACCGATTCATTTCTACCCGTGATTATTTTGTGGGGGCAGTAAGGGGGCCAAAGAATGAAGATGTTTTTGAATAAGAGCCTTCCCATCTGGCTAGATAAATTGACCACACTTTGTGGCAACATGTTAAATTGGCAGACGCTCCAATCTGCTAATGATAAACGAGATAAGATAACGAGCTTTAGAGAGAGGGAGAGAGAGGGGGGGAGGAAGGGGGAGGGAGGGAGAGGGAGGGAGAGACAGATTACTTGTGCATGGCCACTACCTCTTCAGCCACATAAAGGTCTTATGCCGAATAGAGTAAGCTTCATATCTATTTGATATATCAGGATGCTAGGTCGATTTTGTTGATCCTGTAATTATGCTTTTAAATTTATCTGTGTTTCACTGAAGATAAATTGTCAAATGGACTTTATAAATATTACTGATAAAAAAGGTAAAGATTGTGTGCCATATTCGTTACCGAACGTAGGAGCGGAGCTGATCCCTATTCTGAGCGATTTCAGCACACAGGTGACATAGTCATTAATCTGACGGTGAGATCGCCAAATTCACTCTATACAATCCAATTTTATAATTGGATCATATACACCAGACCTGTGATAACCTTCGAAAATCTTCTGAAGCAATCATGTACTGAAGCAATCACGCACTACGTACTAATTGCTTCCAATTTACCGACCCCCGAGGAGATGGAGGGCTTGGTTGGCCCGTTGTATATCCGAGACTTTACTCTCTGATTGACTCGACCGGGAATCGAAACCCAGACCTTATGCGCAACAGTTGATACAAAATGGCCGACGTGCTAAACAATTGAGCTATGGAGATTACTGATAAATCGACCATGGACTCGTAAGCATCTATCCAAGTCCATATTATTGTATAGAAACATACATATATAGACATCCCTGATTTGTTGACGATTACTTACTTAGTTATCAACAGTGAACGGGCTATTTAATAATGAATATGATACATTGACAGTGTTGGCTCCGGAAAACTTGAGAATAGACCAACCCACAAGCTCCACGTGATTCGCAAAAGCCGACTAGAGCAATCACCCAGGAAGGATAAGGTGATCCACTTCAGAAATCAAAATTATCACCACAAAAATATAATGTAGCTTACGAACTATACAGTTTATGCTGTGAACTTGCCATTAGAGAGAGAGAGAGAGAGAACGAGAAAGAGAGAGAGAGAACGAGAGAGAGAGAGAGAGAGAGAGAGAGAGAGAGATGAAACATTGAACATTGTTATCCTTTAATAGGATATTAATAATTAAAAATAATTATATTAAAATTGTGTGGCATAGAAGCCCCTTGTTAGCATAATATATTATTTGGATTGTAGAATCCTGGCAACATGAATACCATAGGGACGTTAGTTACAGTCCTCGGACTTGTGGTGGCTTGCCTATGGTGGCGTTACGCCAGCCATGCAGAGAATGAAAGTAACTTGAAGAATGGCAAGTGGTCCAGTCCCACTGGGCTCGATTTGATAAGCGGGATCAATTACCACTCATCGAAGCAATATCTCCAATCTCCTGTACTCAACCCACATATCGTAGAGGTATGTATTATTTATACTTAAAGAATACGTGTTGGATCCTGCAAACATAAGAATAGACCAACCAAAAGCTGCACGTGTTTCGTAGAAACCGACTACCGCAGTCACTGTTCAAGGAGATCCCTCAGAAAACAAAATTATTTCCAAGAAAATATGACATATATCCTACAATCTCTATAGTAAGGCTTACATGCCATAGACCTGCCGTAGTAGTGCATTGAGTGAGAGAGAGTCTACGACCATAATTAACTCCTTAATGCGCTAATTTATATCGGCTCGTTCAGAATATACTATATCCGTTTGACAATTATTGACGTCCCTGACATCGCATTCGAAAAAGGAACCGGACGTTTAATCCTCATTAATTGATTGATTATTTAGGTAACCGAAGGCGTGCACGTAGCTGTAGACTACTCTCTGGGTAACTCTATATTTCTGCAAGGACCTGATGGAGTCATAGTGGTCGATACCACAGAGAGCGTGGTTGCTGCCGCTAAGATTCTCAGAGACTATCGTCAGATTTGTGACAAGCCAATTGTCGCTATAGTCTACACGCATCATCACGGGGACCATGTCGATGGTACAAAGGTATGCTGCCATCAATTACAAAATAACTTGTTTCATTTGTCTATGTTTACGATGTTATACCTTCTTATAGTTTTAGCATTCCATGATTTGGTTACCATAGGTGTTTCAATGTAGTAGTCACTATTACTCACTAAGTAATGCACTATTGTAGCAGTAAGTTAGTATTCTAATCTAGGCTGCCTGTAAGAATTGAGTTAACCAGCTGAATTAACAGCTGGTCGTTGCATGTTTAATTGCGCATACCTCGGGTAACACATGTGAAAGGAAAAATAACTTGCAATTCAACTACATTTGGATGCAATGCATACCATTGATATATGCTGGATATCTTTTGAAAATATATTCTATTTTTAAGTGGCATCACTAATACTCTTTATCGCATTGAAAACATTCGAACTTATCAATAACTATCCCTTCTATAGGCAGCACTGTTAGCCCTCTATAGCTCATAAAAATCTGGGAGGGGGCTACTGGCATGTCTGGGAGGGGAGGGAGGAGGGGCAATCAACCTTAGCCCCCTAGAACCGCATTGTTTGGTCTCTGAAATAATCAGCGACCAAACAATGCGGTTCTAGTGGGCTTCTAGGGGACCAAGACCAAGACAGTGACCCTCAAGACAAAGACCAAGACCATGACACTCAAAAACTGTCTCGAGACTCTCTCGAGACGAGACAATGTCTCGAGACATCACATCACAGCTGAAATTTCAGATGTACCTGTTGGAAACGCTTCAGAGACCTCGTTGCGTTATCAATCAATCAATGAGGATTTAACATCCGGTTCTTCACCCGAAGGTGATGTCAGGGACGTCAGGACGTATTAAAGTTGTCGATTGATAAGATAAAGAGATGAACGATTTATAAAAACAGAAACTGATTGATTGAAATTTCTTCATGCAGTCAAGATTCACTACGATCACTGGTCAGACCTGTGTTAACCTTTGCAGTATTCTGAATCAATGTCATAGACTTACTTATATCTTCACGGAACATTGTATCTTGTATCATGTGTAGTAGTATTGTTAATATAACTGTGTAACAGGCCTTCATAGAAGATGATCCCACCAGACCGGTGGAAATCTGGGCACACAAGAATATCCAGCAAGAAATCAATCACATTCTACTAAATATTCAGCGATATTCTAGAGGTGGAGTGCACCAGTTTGGCTTGGCTTTGGCTCGACAGACAGGATCAGCATCAGGAGTTAATCCCAGATATCGTACAATAAGGGTGGAAACAACGAAACAACCCTTAGGTCCCTTTAGATACCTGGAACAAGATGTCGAGAATGTCCTGATAGCAGGTTAATATTGACTATTGGTAAAAGTTTATTTGGTAGGTAACGTGCCATATTCCTTTTTGAACGTAGGGTCGAAGCTGATCCCGTCCTGAATGATTGCACCCCACAGGTGGCAAAGTCATGAATCTGTCGATGAGGTCGCCAGACCCACTCCATACATCCGGTTGAATCGTAAACGTCAGATCTGCAGTTACTAACGCAAACTTGACTTGTGTAGAAGTCACCCACTAAGTACTAGTAGCTCCCAATTATCCGACCCACGAAGGGATGGTGGGTTTGGTTGCACGTTGCACATCCGAGACTTTACTCTCTGATGGACTCGATCGGGAATCGAAACCCAGACTTTTGCGAAAATCAGACAAAAACTGACCGTCACGCTAATAATTGAATCACGGAGATGTACTTATACAACTAAAAATTATTGCACCGTATCTTAAATAGGCCGTGTTGGCTTCGCATAAGTGATACCAACCGAACACTGTACGTGTTTCGTCAAGGCGACTAACGCAGTCACTGAGGAAAGATGAGGAGACCCACTTCAGAAATTAAAATATATATTGTACAGTTAGGCCTACATGTATTATATATAACATTCTTTTATTTCAAATTCATCTGTCAAACGCAGATAGTTACATCATCAACACATACAGAATGCGAATACAAAATATGTTAGACAGTTGTAAGTTAGTCGGCTGATTGAGTTTTGAGACTTGCTAGAGGACAGTAATGTCATTAAATAGCTATTGGCTATTAAAGATTTTATTAACTTGAACGAACAGAACGAACATAAGGTCCATAGCATCTATAAATCATTCACTAATGTTCCGTCATTTCTCTCTCCATCTGTCCTCTCGCAATGCAGTCTCTACACACTTTCTCCCTCTCTCTCTCTCTCTCTCTCTCTCTCTCACTCTCACTCTCTTTGCTATTGGCTTAGCCCGCCTAATAATAGAGATAGAGTTTACTCGAATCTTTTAATATCATGCGGGTAATAAAGTTTTTATCATCAAGACTAGTTCGTTTTATGAAAACTGAGTAGCTTCTCTTGGCAACGTTTCGGCGAGTTGAGTACATGTGAAGATTTAATGATGGCAAAAGAGGAGCTAGTACGTGATTAGGATTAGTACAGATGGCACTAAATAACTTACTATCGGCAGAAGCACACAAAGCTTCGAATGCTGAGTCACTAGAATAGAAACCAGCCTTTTTTGCTCTCCGTATGAAGGCTTCAAGGCGGTTTCTATCTTCCGAATTTGTAAACCCCCACCAAAATTAGGATGCATAGAGGAGTTTGGAAAGTGTAGAAGCCTGAACAACTATTTGTAATAGTTCAGTAGAGAGTCCTTTTGAGCGTAAGGTGTAGAGAGCAAATATGTTGCTATCTCCATAAGATATTATGATGTAATTTATTGTCGTTCCTGACATCGCCTTCGGGTGAATAACCGTACGTTAAATCCTCGTAGTATTGTATTGTATTGTAATGATCCGCAATATCAGAAATATTAATTTGTATTATTCAGGTCTAAACATCACATTTGTATTTCAACCTGGAGAGACGGGAGATCAAATAGCCGTGTGGATACCGAATAAGCGAGTCCTCATGCCTGGAGACAATTTCTATCATGACTTTCCCAATCTCTACGCTATACGTGGGGTCGTTCCAAGAAACAATAGGCATTGGTTCGAATCTCTTCTCAAGCTCAGAAAACTCAAAGCTAAATACATGAGTACGCATCACAATATTTAAATTATATAAAATTTGGTAAGCTTATAATTCATATATAGGTAAACTATGTTTCTTATAACTGAACCCCCACATTATATTTTAGATTCAATTGTAACCATCAAACCTATTTCTGTGGAATTTGTCTGTTGTGGAGAACAAACAATTCTACCAATCACTGTAAACTTTCTTTCAGATATTTTTAAGAACAATAAAAATTCTAAACACATGAGTATGACAAGGGCCCACGAACAGTTAGCAAGTATTTAATAACATGACGTCATCTGGCTGCAGTTGTCTAAAATTTTATTCTTAAACCGATTCCTGTAGCATTTTCCTGCAGCAGACTGAGCAGAGAGATCAATTATATCTCATATCACCAATTTCAATTTAATATCTTTAGACCTGTTGGATTCGGCAAACTTACGAATAGACCAACCGAAAGCTGCAAGTGTTTCGTAGAAGGCGACTAACGCAGCCACTGGTTAAGGAGATCCCTTAGAATGAATAATTGTCTCCAAAAATATGGCGTAAAAACTCTATTTGTTTGCCCATGGACATTGGACTTGCCGTTGGAGAGAGAGAGAGAGAGAGAGAGAGAGAGAGAGAGAGAGAGAGAGAGAGAGATCTTTAAGGACAAGAAAGGTACCGATGTATGAGGATGATTAGGGCAGAAACATTTAACATTGGATGCAGTCTTATAATTATTTGACATTACATGAATCATTCCACTGCTGTAACGTTGCTTCATAATAATGAACACTGGTAAACACTAAGAAACAATTAATGATCTTATTCATAAAACTACGAGTAAGTCTTTAATACTAAGACTAAGTCTTTAATCTGGGCATGCACTTCACTATGTTTGCACTTCACTCATATATTTGATGGTGAAACATAATAAAACTAAAACTGATTGATTGATTGATACAGTACCATCTCACGGAAAGCCAATAACAGATGAGCAGGAAATATACGATTCACTGACTCTCTACTCCTCAGCTATTCGCTTCGTGCACGACCAGACTATTAGACTCATGAATCAGGGACTTCATCAAGACGAAGTCGCCTCCATGATCAAGCTACCTGCGTCCATCACAAAGTATCCTTACCTTAATCAAGAATACGGTAAATGGAATTTATTTTAACCACTAATATATCTTTTTGGTATCAAATAATTCAAATTTCACTCTAATCGATATAACGTTGAAATGCTTTTAGGCATAGGCCTACTGCAGAAAAAAACGAAATCATCGTTACTATTCGTTAGGCTTGCGAAGGCCTTGCAAAATCGTTTTTGGCCTATGGCAGACTAGACTACTTTTCTCTTCAAGGACCCAGAAAGTGCCTCTTTGATAGGCTGCATGGTGTATGTCCTTGTGTATAGTGTATGAAGCTCAACGTATTAACAATTGGCACAATAATATTATGTTAGATCTACTCGTACATAACATATTTGGCCCACCAAAAAATAAGTTTCAGAAAATGAGTAGAATGTGTGGGCTTCCGCCAGAATGTAAGCTTGATATGTAAAACTATCTGCTTCATATATTAAAGGCTAATTAAGGTAGGCAGATTATATGAATGATTATATTTGCTGGAGACAGAGATATTTGGAAAACTATGACCGTCAAAAGTGGGAACCGGCAGGACACCTGAAAGAAGAAGAAGAAGAAGGTAAGACTTAAATATATTAATTGATGTGATACGCAACCATTAAAAAAATGTGCAAGCTGAATGACGATTGTCGGACTGGCGAGAGTTTAATGTGGACAGCTGAACAGTCCGATTGACTATCCTTGACGGATTCCCGTTGAATGGCAAGTCTTTAGCAATATCAGCTTTGATAAAGTGATTATCAGCTCTTTTCAATAAAAAAATTAACATATGCCGATTAGGCCTACAGTAAATCCATACTTAATGCCTGCAGGCCTTAAAGAATGTTCTAACGTTGCAATTGACGCAATTAACTTTGTCATTATAACGATTCAGGTATGCTAGCATGGTCATCTAAAGGCGTGTACCAACAGCAGGTGGGCTGGTTTAACGGAGACCCCGTTGAGCTGTTCCCTCACACACCTGGCGAGAAAGCTCGTCGTATGGTTGATATGGTTGGAGAGCAGAACCTGTTGAAGCACTCTGAGGAAGCTCTGAGGCAGGATGATCCACAGTGGGCTCTTGAGCTGTCCTCACACGTGCTCAAGTACAACCCTAACAGTGCTCATGCTAGGGTAAGTGTGAAACTGATACATAGTATTCATATCCAGTCTACTACACTACAAATACGATTAAAATCACGTTTCCTTAAAGTATCATATCTAATGCAGGCAAACTCATTACAATTATCCTCGATTGCATCATCAAGCCGTCAAGAAGTCATGTTATGGCAGATTATTTATAAATAAGATGCAGAATAATTATTACATCTCGGGTCAATTAAGAAATTAGACGCTGTTGTTGAAAATTCAACCCTCTTTAGGGGCTCTGCCACACTTAAAAATTGGTGGGTGTCCGAAATTGTGAAAAAGGTGGGTGTCGGTGGGTGTCCAACTTTAGCCAAATAATGCTGGGTGTCAGCGGGTGACTAAAATAGAAAGGATTGAATTTACGAATAAAAAGTGAAAATTTATAAAGAGTGGAAAATGTTAGCTTACAGTAAACACTTTAACCCAGCTTTTCGACTGTAAGTTAGGCCTACTAATTCATATAATTTAACATAAAAATCTATAGGCAAATAATATGTTCTAAAAGGGACTATTTTGACTGAACAGCCGCACTTAACTTCTCCATGGAGGATATTAGACTCCATGAACTGCCATGTTATAATGGTCACCCACGGATTGTGGGTGATCATGGTAAAAAATGGTGGGCGACTTTTCAGGACTTTTGAAATTGGTGGGTGACCAAACACCCGTAACACCCGCCGTGGCAGAGCCTATTACCCTATTTGTATTTATAACAAGAAGTTGTAAATACTACGATAGGTGGCATTAGTTTAACGTTAAGAATTATGCAAATGCTGTGAATGAAATTAATCAGTTGGACTGATATTAACTGCGGGAAAATAAGAATATAAAAGAAAATAATTATTTGCTTTGAAAATCACTGGCCTGACACTACCTTTATTTAATATGCGGCATCGACACGAAATGATCTCTGTGCCCAACAGATTGCTCATATTCCAAACAAGCAGAGGTCGTAACGGGGCCGGATTTACCTTGGTGGAGGCCCCTGTGCAGCGCTTTGGTGGAGGCCCATGGGTCATGACATTGATCAGTGGCGTAGCTCGATACGCCACTGGTGTCGCCAAAGTGTCGCCTGGGGGCGAAGGTACGAAATTTCTACCCTAGCAATTTTTAAAATAACTTTTTTCGTATGCGATATGCAGAAATTATTCCCCTGCTACGGTATCGGGAATATGCCTATGATACGGCGTGTACACGCTTTTTACTAAACATGTGACACGCTTTCTAAAAATTGTGTGTGAATTTTGCATAAATTGCGCACAAAAAAGATGCTTTAACTCTTAAATATCACGAGCGGAGCGAGGGAAAAAATTAACACCTCATACCATGATAAAGTTTGGACAAGAACAACAAGTTTCAAGTATCTTGAAGAATCCAAGCTATGAAAAAAGGATTTGTCAGAAAAAGCCGCCCCTAGGACAAGTGCCGCCTGGGGCGGCCGCCCACTCGCCCCCTCACTACGCCACTGATGTTGACCTACAACGATGTCTACGCATATACATGTAATCCTGATTCCTGATGTATTTAAATTTTTCAATCAATGCCTAATTACTTTTTTACGCAAAAGAACAAAAAATTAGAAGAGTTTCACTACCGTACTTTGAAAGATTTCAACCAATGACAGAGACAGTCAGACACTATTATATGTTAGGTAGTTTTGGACTCGTGTGAAAAATTGGAAGGCTTGTGCGTAGAAGGACAGCTTTGGTAGAAATTTGGTGGCTCAAAAATCTTTAAAAAAATTGCAATTGGTGGAGGCCCCTAATTTGATGGAGACCTCTGTGCAGCTGCACACCCTTACCACCCCTAAATCCGGCCCTGTGTCGTGCTACATCACTTGTGGACTAGGACAAACTAGATTACTATTTCTTTACTGTTCTTGAGCTCTTCTATTTATAATATTCATTTATAACATCAATCGCAATCTTACAATCGCAGACTATCTATCTTGATTTCTACAACTACACATTGCGATAATATCTGAAAATCGCAGATTGTTACACACAATTCACACACGAAACACAGTAGACATAAAATAAATAACTTAGTCTAACTTAGTTAAGAATCTAGTTATGAGCTATCTAATAGTTTATATTGATTGCTTGCTAATTGAGAAGTAAATCCTACGAATATTCTTGGTAATAGTAATAATAATAAAGGTGTAGCGTCCGTTTCCTCATCCATGGTTGATATCAGGGACATCCCAACAGCACACAGCAACAGGTTCACCCCAAACGGTTGGCAGAAATACTAATTGAAGAGAAATTATTATGATTGATTAAAGGTAATGAAATGATTATTGAATTGACTATGTAGGATGTACGGACTGATGCACTACGTGCATTGGCCGGCCAACAGACGAATCGAGTAGCTCGAAACTACTTGCTGACCGCTATACTTGATGATCATCAACTGATTGATTGGAAGGATATCATTGGCGACGATTTGAATGAAGTCGAGGTATCGACTTTATTCAATATACTCTCGGTCAGAGTTAACGCTGAAGCAGTAGATGGAGCAAATGTAACGCTTGTATTCCATCTAACCGACACAAAGAAGACGTACAAGCTTCAGATAGCCTACTCGGTTCTGAACGTGGATTTGCTCTCAGAGGATGAAGTTTCGAATCTGAGAGGATCCTGGGATGTGAGAGTAACTGGTTCTTCTAAACTAGTGAAGAAGATCATCACCAGGCGATGCTCGTCATTTTCCATATGTGAAAATGAGAAACTCAAGCTTGAAGGACCAGCGGAAGTACTTAGTCAATTCATAGGATATTTTGACTTGTAAATATAAATTTATTTGGCGCTGTAGAATAAATTTGTGCAAGAACAAATCATATACTTATTAGGCCTATAACCACCTTGGGGGGTGGAGTGCGGGGGGAGCTGAGGGGGTAAATGGAGGGAAGCACAATACATACCAAATTTTACTTTTCTGTGAAAAAATATTAGGGGTTCAGAAAGCGATGTTTATGCGAAAAGATAATTTGGTTCTATAAAAGATATTACACTTTTAGCCAAAGAAAGTGCGGTTTCGCGAAGAAAATTCAGGAGACGCATGTTTATCGAATAAAAGATTTATAAGAAATGTGCCATCCAGGCCAGAACCCCTTTCAACCACCCACCCGTGATGACGTAATATATGGATGGCACCAAGGCCGCCATCAGCCCAGCCAATGAACCAAGATTCGTAGGCTAAATAGTCACATTCAGGATTAAGAAATTGTTGTTAATATAAAAATAATGATTTGTCGACTGACCCTGGATTCGATTCTCTGTTGTTTGATATTATGAGGCGAACACAAAGCCCACCAGCTGGTACCACTGTCCAATAGACAATAAACAATGTATCAAGTAGAATACTCCAATATTTATAGCGCTTCCTAAGAAACCAGGAGCAATAGAATGTGAGCTACATAGAACAATAAGTCTAATAAGTGTTGTACTTGAAGTAATACTTCGTGTGTTAATGCAAAGAATGAGAAACAAAATCAGACCAGAGATAAACAAAACACAATGCAGTTTCATGAATGACACTGGAACAAGGGATTCCATATTTATATTGATGAATATTTGCGAAAGGGCCATTGAAGTGAATAAAGCCCTGTATTTATGCTTCATAGACTTTAATAAGGCACTCGATAGAGTTCGACATAGTAAGCTACTCAATATGCTGCAAGATTTGGATTAAACGGAAAAGATATACGGCTTGTTAGAAACTTGTATTGGGATCAATCTGCAGCAAAAATATATCAAAATGAACTAGGAGAATTTACGATTATAAAAATGGCAGTCAGACTGGAATGCGCAGTATCACTAGATTTGTTTAAACTCTGCAGTGAAAACATAATGAGCCACCTCAATGGTATAGGCGGGCTGATAGTTGGTGGATACACTCTAAACGACTTAAGATATGCAGATGATATAGTACT
>JAQFZF010001873.1:0-13294 GCA_034695365.1 Enchytraeus norvegicus
CCCCCTCCAACAGAAATCCCTTCACCTATCTATCAGGAACAATTTGTATTTTTCGACGGAAATCGTATGATCGACTGCAACCAAGTAAATTCTGATCATATTTACTTTCCTACATATTTATTGACAAAACTCTACATAATAACTTTTCTGAATAACGTAATCAGTAGCCATTAACGTCCCTGACATCGCCTACGGGTGAGGAACCGGACGTTAAATCCTCATTGATTGGTTGATTAATTTCTAACATTTTCGCGCATACAAAGTTCAATTTTCTTTATAGTTGATTGAGCTACTCTTTATTTCAATTAATCCGTTTAATTAGTACTGCAATCATTAACTAGTCAAGCTTCTTCTGACAAACGGAACAAACCAGAAGTGATGAGGAAGTGGCCCATTTGTTTCAGGGAGCACGAAGGAGGCAACACAGAAAGAGTCAGTAGGGAAGCTCAGGTTGCTGAACAATAGGTATAGATTATAGTTAAGTGACTTTTTAATGTAATAAAACTGAAAAGTATGTTAGAAATTATCACGTCCGGTTAGAGAGAGAGAGAGAGAGAGAGAATTAGGGTTGGGGATAGAGTTAGCCTAACCTAATACCAATCCAAACCAAACCCAAACACAAACCGTAAGTTTTATCGAAATTTTAAACGTTTGACTGATTCATTTGATACATAATTGGTTTGTTTACATTAAAAATCCACTAGAATCATCTCTACCTCACAGATCGTTTACAATGAACAAGAAATGAAGCTGAT
This sequence comes from Enchytraeus norvegicus, assembly GCA_034695365.1. Lineage (NCBI taxonomy): Eukaryota > Metazoa > Annelida > Clitellata > Enchytraeida > Enchytraeidae > Enchytraeus > Enchytraeus norvegicus. The sequence continues at coordinate 756 of JAQFZF010001873.1, forward strand.
TCTGTATCGATTTCAGTTGCTTTCTCCAGAGTTTCTTTAGTTAAAGCGTTGTAGCACGTGCCACTGCCTGTAAATGGTCGATTATAATTATTATTCTTGTTAGAACTGAAAAAAATACCTAAGATATTAATAGATTCATTGTTTGGCTTTGAAGTTAGATCGTGATTAATGCTAACGCTACTATTTTAATTACGGTTGTTCTAACTTGAACATGCGGCTGTATTATAATTATAATTATTTATCCACAAAAATGTTCAGTTATTATATATCCAGATAACAAGCTGAGATAAGGCACATAAGATCTGTAAATATAAATATAATTTTCGCTTACTTTAAGGTGTTAGTTTGAAGCCGCTTTAAAATAAGCACACATTTTAAGATTGCGGGGTAAATTCAATTTAGACTAACTGCAGAAGTAATATTTCAACCGGAAACAGACGCAATATTCTAGAATAGAGTTTCCTGCGGTTTAATTGATTCAATTTGCGAATATAGGAGTTGGCTCCGTGTAATTATGAAGTCTGAATAGTTCAAATATATAACATTACCATGCAAAGCGTGCTACTGAATCAATTAATATACACTGTGAGTTTTATAAGTGACCACCTTTTCATATTTGCAATGAAATCGTAACCTGTCGTCATACTTCTATAAAATTTTTAGGTTATTGAATCAACCAATTTTCTCTATTATTACAAAATTTTGTTACGAAATCTTTAAGACAAAAAAGTTATTGACATATGAGTACGCTAGGGGGCAATGATCAATTTACAACTATGGGCCAAGTAACTGACAATCTCTATATTGTTATAATAAAAAACAGAGAAAACATCTTATGCATATCATGCTATACTTATCTTTAAAAAAAGGCATTTCTGTTCACAACGTGCCATATTATGTGCAGATATGTAGACAATTGACGAAGTTGTTGGCTTTTTACGAGCCCTGGGGTGTGAAAAGAATTATCCAGACTGTTTTTTTACTAAGCTTACGCATAAGGCCTGACAGCGCATGATGTAGCCTAAGCCTGTGGCGTCCTATATTAGGATTCTTGTTTTGACCCCCACCCACAGTCGAGTTTAGATAACTTTTCCATTTTTATATGTATCTGAATGAAATTTTGGAATATTGCAGAGAATTGGTTGTTCTCCACTTTATTAAATTTCACATGGATGGATCGGTTAACTGGTTACTAATTTATTGCAGATATAAAAAGGTGGTCACTTTCAGTGTATTGTTTCAGTGTAAAACTCTCAGTGTATATCCAATTATTACAAAATTTGTAATATCTAATCATTCTCGGCTCAGCTTCTATCGTTTTAATATTTATAACATTATTTTGAATTATCCTACATACCCTACTATCATTTAATGATTTGATAAAGAATTGTAATCTGTAGGCCTTCATGTATATTAGGTGTAATTTTTTTAATGGAATTTCATTTTGTGATAAATTGCTGCAGTAATTTAAAATATGTCATGTCTTTTTCAGGGCCTGATTTCTGGGGTCTGGTTAACCCTGACTGGAACCTGTGTGCTAAGGGTCGGCGTCAGTCCCCGGTCAACATTGACCCGGAGAGACTGCTCTTCGATCCCTCGCTCAAGAGGCTCAAGATTGTCAAAAACAGGGTATGTGTTGTGCGACATGCAATACAGGGCATGTGTTGCATGACATCTATAAATTGTATATGGTTGTGATTTACATGATGGCGGTATTGCTCGATTGTGTTGAACCGTCTTGAACAGAAGCCTTGTGATTTTGAACCCTGACGTTAAACACACTCAAACCACCTACTTTTACTTGACATTTTACTTTCTAGGTATAGTGCAATACTATAAATAGCTGGGTGTCAAGCTTCATGAGATCCAAATATAATTTCGATTGGTACAGAGATGCGATTTCTTCGTTAAAGCATTTTGGTTATTGTAGATAAGTGGTAAGCTGATGAACACCGGGCACGACATAAGACTGATATTCGACGAGCTGAATCCACAGTTCGTTAACATTAGCTCCGGCCCTCTGGCCTATCAGTACAGGGCAGCAGAGGTCGTGCTCAGGTTCGGCACTACGGACAGCCTAGGCTCCGAGCACACCATCGACGGCGTCACATTCCCTGCTGAGGTATACTATATCTTGCTGTATTCACAAACTGTAATATCAATGCATTCAAATATCAGTGACATTAACGTATCTCAGGAACATAATCAACTGCAACATACATGACATGTCTCTTTGTTTTTAATAATTTGATACTATCAATTATCTTTGTAATATCCACAAAAGGAGACAATATAGAGTATGGACCAAGTGAACAGAAAACAAATATATAAGCTTACACTACAATTATACAATACGTGTTGCAACAATATATTAATCTACTACTGGATTACAATATTCCATAAGACCGTCGCGAGAATCTGATTGCAAGAGTTATTTGACTTTGTATTCATTTGTTTCCTCTGTTATGTCAACATAATTCGTGGGATGTATAATGGATGCATGTTGCAACAGATGATATTCGTGATTATTGACAACATCGTTACACCAATATTATTTACACAAACGGGTTAGAATCGCGATAATATAGACGTAGAGTCGTATTTATTTAGGCTATACAAAGGTACATTTATAGCTCATTTTTAGGGTATACATTTATATAAGAGTTGTATAATTATATTTAAACGATGCATTAATGTTGCTGATTTAGATACAAGTCGTTGGCTATAACTCTGACCTGTATGGCAACCTCTCACAAGCTCAACATTCAACCAATGGTCTGGTCGTTGTATCTCTACTCGCCCAGATACGAGACTCGCTTGAGGTGATCTTCTATCCTCTCTTTCTGTTACTCGTACTAGTACGGATGACCCCGTTACTTTCTGTCCTCTTTTTTCTGGTACTTGTACGTGCCATAGGGCAACCGCTTAGATCTCTCTCTCTCTCTCTCTCTCTTGTTCTTTCTGTTACCTGTATTACCACCATCTGAATCTCCTTCAATTTATTATTATGTTTCCCTTGATATTGGCTTTTCTGAGTAATGGTGTGGATCTTCTATACAAATAGTGTGCAGAAGTGCGCAACGTTATCTCATCATATAAATTTCAAAAATTGGCTGAACGCAATTTGTTTGCAAAACTTAACTAACAGTTTAACTGACTTTAGCCACTTATGATTCTTTTTATCTTTTTTATTAACAGTTGTCATATTATTTGAATATCACAATACAATGAAAGACTTATAAATTCAAGACCGATAGAGCAGACACTAAGATTGATTTGATAACTTATAAGTTTAAATATAGATTGAATCATTGAATCAAGGAAAAATTATAAAGGCTCGTCGTCCGAAAATAATAATTAATAGATGATTATATAACGATTTTATATGCTGGAATAATTTTCTATCGATGGTTGAGCAATGACTCGATATCGTTAGCAGATTCATCAGTAATTACATCATGCGTATGATGCCTGTGATCAATGCATCGCTGCAGAATATTTGATAGAGGACTCTAGTGGTAGCATGGGCTCCTACACGTCCTCATGTGACGTGATGTGGAAACTGTATAATAGAATATCGCGTCGTAATTATTGTCGTAGAACCTGAAGAAGTGAAGCTGTTAGCAAAGCTTCGCAACGATGGCGGAGCGACTCATTAGAGGATACGACAAAGTTGTGTTTGATCACGATTTAGTTAATCGTATGCAATCTGATGGAGTCTAAGGATTCAATGTGTGAAAGAATTGTTTATAAGAAATAGCTTATTGCATTCTGTTGAGACGCCATGGTTATAAATTATTATAGAAAATCGAGATTAAACTGAAATACAAAGCAATTTTACTAATTCTATGGTAAGGGCCCTAATCAATATATATAGCAATTTTTAAAATAAACTGTCAAAAGATATGAAACATTTTGATAGACAACATATTAATACAACCTGTACTATAAATTGATATCAAGTCGATTGAAAAAATGCATTAGTGTTTTAATGTTAGTAATAACTCTCATTAGTTAATCAAAATCATCAGATGTCATCATATGAATCTGATGACACTAAATATAAAAGATAAATCAATCAATCAATAAATCAAACAATCAAACAATCACTCAATAAATCAAACAATCAAACAATCAAAATCAATAAATCAAACAATCAAACAATTAATCAGATCATACACTATAGGCTACATTTATCGTTAACAATCTTTTCCAACAAATTATTCTAAAACTCCTGTTGTCTGAATGCTCCAGTAAGATGATAGTCCTGTGTAAATGCTGCTCGAGATCTCATCTTTGAACTGGAGTCTCTCATCATCTTATGTTGCTCGCCGGAGCGACGAGGCAAGTCCCTAGCGCAATTACCTGCGAGTCACTTGATATCGTCTCCGAGTCGAGGCAGAAATTGCGACGAGTAGACCCTCGTAGCTTACGTTGCAGATGACTGTACACTGTAAAATTAAATTCACCTTCTCGAAGCAGCTATGAAATGTAGACCAGACCACAACATAGATCAAACCAAACAGACCTGACTAGGTTAAAAAAGTTAGACCTTGAGTGGTTAAAGTTGTAGATCTATAATTATTACTATTAATTATATATGGGTAGACATACATACAGTACAAGACCAGTAAGGCAGGAGGGTAGGGGCTTCCCCTCCCACCACAAAAATTATCCTGTTCCCCTTAAAATTTATTTGACATACTAATATTTCATCTATTAAACTTGTCCATATTGAAAGGAGACAAATGGAGTAGACATTTTGACAAGAGGAGAGTCTCCCCCAAGTTATGGTGACACTTAAAAATGTGTTGGGTTGGCTGCGGGAGGGATGCGTAGTGTAGGCCTATGGCCAAGGATAGATAGTTTCATGATTATTTTATATTTTAAAGGACCTGCCTAGAGCGCTTATTGGCATCTGTAGATCTGATATATTCAAACAGACAATAACATTATATTGTTCTCTGTTGTTCGAATGCTTCTACATTTGATAATTTCTTGCCAATTGAGACCGTTTAGTTGGATGTCATTATTTCAACGTCTAACAATGAATATGAGAGCTGTTGCTTAACACGTTGGTTTCTGGATGACATCGTCAGGTGAAGAAACTGGCGCAAAATGCTCATTTATGCCAGACGTTAGCTTTTTACTTATAAAATAGATAAAATGTGTCCATCCCTGAGCGTTGTTGGAATAAACAACGCTCAGCATGTCTCTCAACAACGCTCAGCACTAAATGAGCATTTTGCATTTCGATATTTTAGTATATTTAGATTTTTTAAATACAAACGTTGCAATGAAATTAATTTTAAAATCTTCGTCACTGACAGGAGCATATTGTTAATGTAGATCTCTTACATGCATATAACGGCTATATGACAGTTATACGTGACATGGAATCACACAGATAGCATACACACGTAGACACGCACACAGACTGAGAGACGCACAGGGGCACAGACACGGACACGGATTGGGATACGCACGGGGACACGGACACACATATAAGATACGGATGATGATCAAACACTGTGTGGACAAGAGTCATCCAATAACTCCACTCTTTCATCTGTCCGTGTCACTCTCTCAGTTACTCTCAGTATGCCTTGTTGTCTGCTTCTGTACCGCTCTATATCCTTTGACATCCCGTTCCTCCCACTCAGGGATTAATTGAATGACCCGTTGTCCGCTCATCCGAGTCCTGATGCCTTTCTACGGGACGCTACGGGACATTGACTACATACGTGCGTTATCTGTGTACACTTGTGCGCTTAAGCGGTCGCTGTTTGTACAGCCAGTCGTGCGTGCAGGATGATTTCTCATATACAAAATAATAGTAATAGTATTTTATTAGCAACTTCATTGTGACATACGCACCATGTTACAAGCTAAAAATACACATGATATACAATATAACAATAATAAATCCTAAATTAGAAGCAGATAGAGTTTGAGTCTTTCTGTAATGGAGCTTACCACAATGGTAGGGGCTTATTCTAAAGATCAATATTAAAAAGCATTCTGTTTATAAATTTTTTGGCTGTGAGAGCAGTGCACAGAGGAACCGTTCTGTTGTGGAATCTCTTTCGCAGGTTATAGGATGACACTTTAATTTCGGGTAATAACGGATGCAAAGCGTGCTGTTCATCGGTTAGAATACTTCAAATAAAGTTCTATCTAACTTCAAACGTTCTGTGTCGAGTTCAGGAAGTGACACACCTCCGTCCAGATTCCATCTTGTAACTTTATGTACAAGGCTCGATAACTTTTGCTTATCTGCAGCAGAGACGAATCGACAAAATATAAAAAGACACTCTAAAAGACACGAGTAAAAAAGAGACAAAATATAATAGCAAATCTAAATTTATCATTAATTCTCTCATTGCTCAAGTTATTCACTTTACGCCCACGTCAGTTCAGATTACTGCATGACATTTGTAGTGAAAATACATGTAGCTTTAGACTCAATTTCGATAACAAAGCAAATTCGTTGCACTAATTGTATTAACTCTGCTTGTATTAATTGTATTACTGCCGATATTGAAATATCGGCATTATTTTCTCTCTAGATGCATACTAGCCTACAGTCAATTTTCGTAAAATATCAAACTAATATCTCGAACAGAATCATATTTTAGTAAGCCTAAACTTATATTATACCTATCGACACCTAAGCCTATTGACACCAATTAATTAATAATATTAATTATGAAGGTTTATATTTTATCCTTTCCCGTGTTGGATCGGGGATATTTGAGAATAGTCCAACCGATAACTGCACGTGTTTCGTAAGAGCCGACTAATGCAGATACTGAGGACGGAAATGGAAACCACCTCAGGAACCTATATTTTCCTTGAACAAAGACATCATTTTAGGTATAGAAAAGGCAAAGCCTTTGTGATGAGACGGACTTATTATGTTGGTCGATGGTGTACTCATTAAAGAGCGAGATAGTTGATTGTGTGTATAAATGTTTGCTTGGACGTGCCACGTTGCAGAGCACTGGAGTAGTGTAGAAGTCAATACCTTTGGTACAACTTTGATCCACTTTCCAAGGCCTAGCAGCTACGTAGCAGCTGCCTAAGCAGCCTCAAGTAGCCTCCAGCAGCCTCCAGCAGCCTCCAGCAGTCCCCAGCAGCCTCCAGTTGCCTCAGCAGCCCCCGCAGCTGCGCAGCAGCTGTCAATGGGAGCCCAGCAGCCCAGCAGCACCTAAGAGCAGCCTATAAGGTTTTATGACCTTGATTGGGTCTAAAACAAAGGACAGCAGCCACCAGCAAGCTGCGCCAGCCTGGTTTGAAGCATGAGTTTTTATGACTCCTTTATAAATTTATACAACGGTTTTATTACCTTTATTGTATTTGAATCGCCCGAGCGGTTTATGACGTATAATGCCCGAACGGTTGACCGCTTGTGTGTTTGAATCGCACAGCCAGCAGCAACAGACAGTAGTTTATGACCTCTTTGTGCATATTTAACAAATCAGCAGTTTTCCAGAAAAAAGAAAGCAGTTTACTCAGAAACCAACTGCAGTATGACTCAACCAGTATTGTGAAATAACCGTCAATATCTGCTGAACAAAGAACTCTTTGTGCGAATTGTGCAAAGTCAGCAGTTTCAAGAACAAAGGAAGCAGTTGCGAGTAAGTATGACTCAACCAGTATTGCGAAATGCCCTTTAAGCGCATAGCCCGCTATAGCACAAAGGAATTGAGCGTGGTCTATTTAGCCTACTATCCCTTATATTAAGCACTAATTTTAGTGTTGATCATCTCATTCTACGGGAAAATTTCAACGTGAACTATTTACAGTAGTCTTTATCATGTCAACCATCAAGGTATGTTATATTTTCTACGTAATTTTTATCTTGAGGACTTAGAATAATTCAGGTATTAGTTTGACTTAGAGTAATTTTCATATGTTTTAGACTTATACGTGACCCATAACCTCGTGCAAATTATGCAAGCGATAATTTCATATCTTGTACATCCCTCGCCTCTGTATATTAATGATTGTGTTTTTATTTTAGAAATACGAACTAGGTAATAGTCGTTTTGTTACGGTCAACAGCTACAAGGGAAAAACTTATGCGCACGTGAGAGCCTACGATCCGAAACTGGATAATCCTACACTGGTCGGTATCGCGCTTAACCCCTCAAGATTCACCATTCTCACAATGATACAAGACGAAGTGTCAGAGAAGGTGGAGCAACTCAACAACCCAGGAGAGTTCGCATACAAGTCACACCTGGACGGTGGATGGTTCTGCGCCCTAAGATCCGGGTGCTGCTCAGTTCATCGGCGTAAATACTTCGTCCCACACGACAAGATGTATCCCATCCCAATCAAGAAGGGAATTACGCTTAGTCTCGCGGAGTGGAGGAAACTGACTGTTCACCTCAAGGAAATTCCAGAACTCAGTAATGCCACTCCCTGTTGTTTCGATGTATACAACCAAGAGGGTGCATACACCTGTAAGGAATGCTATCCGTTCGGTGGCCCAGGAACATTCGTTTGAACTATAATCGCTTTGGACTATATTATATTTGCTTTAGACTATATATTCGCTTTGGACTATTAGAACTATGTATCATCATGTTTAATAAAATATACAAGTCAAATTGTGTTTTTCACGTTTATTACAAATTCTCACATACAAATATATGTACGATAGTATCATTAAGCATAGTATCATCAGAAAAGCAATTAACGATAGAGTTCATATATAATCGAGTCTCTTAAATAAACAGTAAAATACGCAATAATGTCCACAAAATCTAGCAAGCGCACTCTGCAATTGTTCATCGTTATACACATAGTTCGTAAAATGTCTCTCCACAAAATCGCGCAATATAGGCGACAGAGTCTCTTCAAGCGAATCGAAATATTCTCAACTTCCATCACTAGCAAATACATAGATATCCAATGTTCTCCGAGCTTGTTGTGAGGATCGGTGTTGCATACTAGCAGTAAAGGTCTCTTTACCGAAAGACGCCGAGGTAGCCTGTCTGCAGGAAATATTCCAAGAAGCTGTCCCTGACATCTCTTTGATAATGGCCGAAACAGATCTGTAGTGTTCATCTTCAGTTGCTGTAATCGAATATGACGTTGCGTGACCTGTCAGTCTCGATTATGTTCTCATAATCGGCATACACAATCACGTTTATACTGTTTGGTAGAGCAGTGGTGAATTTCCTGTCGACTCTGACATTACCCTCTTTAATGAGATTGAAGTGACCGTCTTCGCCCAGATCCGGAGTCAGATCGTACGCGTACAGAGTATACCCTATAGAGTAGTCGTCTCGATGAATCTGATTTCCCTCGTCCTGAAACTGTTTTCCAGTGCCGGTGAACAGAGTCATGTAGGCGTTTATATACTGATTGTTAGCATAGTTCGGCTCCAACGGCCTAATGCTCTGTTGCTGACCATCCGGATATACCCTCAGTTGACTCAGGTCATAATATTTAAAATTGAACGGGTTTTTCTCATAATTGCCTTTTGAACGCATCGTTATCGACACATCCGATGATAAGGTGGGTTGGAAGTTGACCTGAACACATTCTCCTGACTGCAATCCAAGTTTCCTCTCGGAACCGTAAAGATTTTGCAGACAACCCGATGTAGCGGAAATTTTGCGTTTCCACGCTCCAGGGCCTTTGCATGAGCGACAAAGACGGACGGACTCAGTTTGATTTTTCTCGCGTAGATTTTACATTAGCTTATACGAATCTTGTAGTTTTCGTTCGGTGTGTCCGACATCAAGCAAAAATTGTCCTTGCTACGAATCAGTCGGATACGAATCGTAACGTCGTTAGGTAGATATTTCTGCTGATAAAACAGATCGGAGTGAATACGCCCGAGTAGGTCGACTGTTTTACCCTCGCTGATGTACGCGTACCTCTTCTTAAGACCGTCATTGGCCGTCGCGTCGAGCGGATTGGCATCGTCCATTTTGCTTGCAATATCCTTGACATAGAGCGCCGAACTCAACTGCGACATCTTGGCTTCTTTCCCGTAACTCAATATCGTTTCCAGATATGCTCGGTAAGCGTATGTATTATTAGTCTAAGTAATTAAGACGTCGTTTAACTTGACATCGACCTCTGCAAACAGCTAGTGCAGCAGTACGTTTACGGGCTCAACTTGGCTAGCATTATCGATCGCTTGACCATTAGCTTTACGTACATCCAACTTTACATACAGCTGAGTATTAGCCAAGTCGATATAATCCTGCCCGGTTTTCTTATGACAACCTCTATCGGAGTGCCATCGTTGATGTTGCTGATTGGATTATATTCGATATAGTTTCCGCAGTAAATGCTAGTTTTCGTGGATGGGATTGCAAACAAATCGAGTTTCGACTTGGTGCATTCTCAGCTTTGAGAGTGTATGAAGGACATTATGCGAATATGTCGTTATGTTTATGCTTCTTCTTAGGTTGTGTCGTGCTCTTGTATATTCTTCTTTTGATGCGTCTCCTTCCGCTGCCAGACTGATGAATAAAATTCTCTGAGGTTGCGAAGCTTTTAATACCTTCAGGCACCAGTCTCTTCGTAGACTCTTTGAATGTATCGCCCGAGACGACATCGTTCGCAATCTCCAATCCTCTCTTGAGCGCATGCTTTCCGAAAGCTGCGAGTCCGCGTTTAATCATAGCAAACGCAGACCTAAAAAACCCGTTCAGCATGCTGCCCAATCCATGTCCTCTCTGACCTGAGGCTCCGCTAAAAACAGGCATCCCGCTCCCGCTCTGGTTCATGTAGTACGACTCGTAAAGATGCTTCAAAGCATCGCTGCAATACTTTTTTCTCATGATAGCAAATACGTTGAATCAGCGCGTCAAAAGTGTAGTGTCACGATCACCGTCCCACTCTCGAATGGGAACGCACGTCCTAAACAGTCCCTTATATCTATTTTCAGCGACTGAAAGTTTAGCTTTCGCAAAGCCGTGTATCGGGGTCAATCGAATGTTTTATGAACGATGGTAGCGTCTGCGCCGTCTACATCGACTACTCTCAATAGCGATGCTGACTTGTCACCTACGGGAACATTTTCCAACACATCACAATATACGTACATGGCTAGATGTTCGGAAGCGAAGACGGGTGAACGACGAGCCCGTATTGATTTTTGAATTTCAAGACTTCCATTCCGCAAAGGAAAATCAGCTTCTACATCTCCTTCCGAAACTCTGGAAAAACCGAGCAAATCAGCAAGCTCGTTACTTATTCTCATTTCGCTCATTATCATCGCTTGGACGCTGACTAAGTTGCTGTTTCTATCGTAACGAAACTGAAACCATCCATCTCTCTCCGTTCGCGAAGCAAATTGCTTCGAGTGCGATTGTCGAGCGACGCTTAAAAACTTACGTGAGTACTCTCAAGCTTTCTATTTATTTCCTCTAGCAGCGTCGTCACGTCCCTATAGAACCCTCGCGAAATAGTAACGATCGTCGTGAGATAATGCATGTAGAGTTCGTCCAGAGTGGTATTTGAAATATTTTCATCGTAGTCTACGTGCCCCACTTTATATCTCATGGCATATATTCGAAGATCTATAGTTTGAGTTTCACGTATAGTCGTCCAATTCTTGGGAAATATAATTTTCTGACATGCCGACTTCCCATTCTCCGCGAAGAAATATTTCGTTGTGCAGTTGGTAAAGCGAGGAGACTAGCGAGGGTCTGGTGGTAGTTGTGGTGCTTCTATGTCGACTGGTTTGTCGCTATGCACATTCTCCCCCACCTCCATGCGTAGATCCTCCACCACTACTGAACCCTCCTCACCCCTCGATGGTATTTCATTAGATGTAGAAGCTCTATCGATGTTCATCCATGGGTATGCTTCATACTGTAGATTGACATCCGAGGAGAGGCATGCCATGAGCCGTTCGAACTCTTCACCGCCACGAATGGGCGATGGAGGAGGCTGGGGGTCTGTGGGAGGGGTGGGAGTACCGTAGGCTCGACTGGAATGACGTTTCTGTTAATTTCCTAAAAATAGAAACATTAAAAGGCTAGAATTATGGTTAAATTAAGTTGAATCATAACAACCAATTAAGGGTCAGTGTTGTAAATCTTTGTTCTAGATAATCACCACCTTCTCTCTAATTTTGTTCTGGAAGCGTTACGACTCTCCCTACTAATGTGTGCTACTACAAAAGTTAAAAATAATTAAAAACTAAATAATTATGTTGGAATGATACTCTCTGTTACCTTATGTAGAAACTTGAAAAATAAACTAATGATACAACATTGCTACACTGTATAGTCCTATGAAGGCCTCTCTCTCTCTCTCTCTCTCTCTCTCTCTCTCTCTCTCTCTCTCTCTCTGTCTACCTAGGATTGAATAGGATTAGCATGCAGAGGCCCTTCTGGGCCACCTCATGATCCTGCACTGTGGGTGTGTAAGCAGGTTGTGTTCCCCTCGCGTCCCTCTAGACATAGTTTGGAGGGGGTACAACTGGGGTGAGACCCTTCAGCTCCACTTGACCCATCACTGAGGGGCCCAACTGGGGTGCGGCCCTTTAGACCCCTGAGGAC
>JAQFZF010001874.1:0-13294 GCA_034695365.1 Enchytraeus norvegicus
GAAGAGATCTGAGATAGTTAAGGAGATGCTGTAATTTTCTTAAGTCATGACTAATTGATTTATTAATGAATGTATGAGAGATGATGATGGTTATGATGACTATAATCATTATTATTATCATTGTTTCGACTGAAAGAGTTATCGAATGATTCACTAAGAACTGACTACAGTCTTACATGATGAGTTGATGACGCATTGAAAATATTACTGACACGAATCATTGAATTCAATGGTGGTTATAGAAAAGTCTGAAATAAAAAAGTCGAGGGAGTGATTGAATTAATTTGCTCACGATAATGTTCGCATACAAACTGAAGTCTAGATCTACAACTTGGCATATAATTATAATTACTATACTGCAACATTATCTCTATCCAGGTACTATATCCTTTCGAGACGTAAGCAGTCATAGTTTTCCAAAGAATGTTGTTCTTTGTTTTGAGCAACATGCACAACACCGACATTTTTTTCATGTAATAATATTGGTTGTTAATCCAATTACAAAAGCTCTCCAGGTAGGACAATACCAAACGAGATCTGCCCTGCACAACATTAGCCTGCCGACTGTTTTGTATACTAAAACAATTGGTCGCTCAAACTAGTAATCCCCCTCACAGTGAAAGCTTCTACGCTAGACAAAATCGGAATAAAGAAATTGTGTGTTATATTATTGTATGCCTTGTCAAAAAGTATTGAAATTTAAATTTCGCCCACAGCTTTCGAAATATAAACACCAATTGAGGGAGATGAAAAGTTAATTTAATTGCAGGAACCTGAGGAATAATATTCATCGTCCTTTTATTTGCCTCGCCCCCTCATTAACTCCTGATTTTGGGTCGGCAAAGCCCCGCACAATAAAATAACCTATGGACATTCGTTAATTTTATTGTCCGGGCCCCATAAGTTAATTTTATTGTGCAGGACTTTGCCGACCCCAAATCAGGAATTAATGAGGGGGCAATGCAAATAAAAGGACGAGGCCCTAGGCTATTCTTAATTCTAGCACGGAAATTGTTTCATGATAACAGGCCTACGTCGGATGACCTCGAAACTGCTGGATTTCCCCTGTTTTTGTGTGCACTCGGGACTATTTCTGCTGACGTAATGAATATCCGGTCACATGACTTGATGCTGATCAAATCAACCAATCAATCATACTTGCTTATTCATAACTTATTGCATACACTTCAATATTAGTACTCTATGCAAGCAGAATACTATGAACAGGTAATCTATGAATCTAGACCTAATGAAAACTGCACGTATCGTAAGAGGCGACCAACAAAAATGGTGCAGTGAATGGCAGAGTGGTTAGCGCCAAGACTTCTGTGTAATTGATCGCTAATCAAATTTCAGATCAGCAGAGGTCTTTCAGCATCGGTAGTAGCAATGGCAGGCTAGGCTACTCTACTGTTCACAGTTCAATGCGCTTCTACAAGAAACGCTGTTTATATGATAGCATACGCCGGAATGATCAGAATATATAAGTTAAAAAATAACAAATACACACTAAAATAACAATGGAATATTTATTACGGAATTAATAAGTAAAGTCAAGAGTGTCATAATTAAGAAAATGGCAACAATGCAAGCAGATCCAACCAAAGTATAGAAATCTGAAATTTGAAAATCACCATTAATCAATTAGTCAAGTTTAAAGAGTGCTCGCTACATAACCAATATGTCATAGATTCAAATCCTCACAGTTATTACGTTGTTGGATAGGTAGGTTCATAACAAGTCTATATCAGTAAATGACAAAGAGATGCAAAATCTAGATTTAAGTGAATAACATTATTTTAAGCAGTTATTGAACAACTAACAGTTATCATGTAATACAATAACATGATATTTCAAAACATGGTACAGACGATTATATTTATCCAATGGAAATATCACGATCATCGAAATATTAAACTAATGACAAAAGTGTATGAAAAACAAAACATGTTTAAATAATTGAGAAAAACCTATAATAATCCGCCACCAATTAATAGTCTACAAATTCATCTAATTTAGTACAAAAGCACAATGAAGTGGTATAAGTGCTACTGTGCAGTACACATACTAATTGTAACATAGTGAATGTGAGCATTCATATTACAACTGCCACAATATTAAAATCTTATTCACAGCACAGTCACTCACAGTAATTAAAAACAAATATATAGTCTGTTCGTTGTAATGTTGAACAATATTCATTGAATTCAACATTCTCTGTAGCATACTACTAAAGCTTAATTAACCAAGATAAATGCAGTCCAATCACAGTTTTGCCGCTCATAGGTATCATCACCGACCAGCATAGCCAGAAATATGCACATACGGATTGTGATTTTAGTGTCTTAGCCACTGTTACGAGGTTCAGATATTGGAACGATTTTTGTTGGATGCTTTATAAATATTAGTGAGGAGGGGTGCAAAATGAACAAATCATGGAATATACGTTCAAATGTCACAACACCATCTGCTGATGAGGAAGCTGATTACAGCTATATTACAAAGCCTCCACCATGACATTCACCTTTCCAACAAGAGAATATTCCAAGCCTTTACAAATAATCTAACGATATCATAATTAGAATTGAACGTCATTTATGGCGACCAATGGCTTTGAATGATGAAACAATTGAAACTTTCAATGCTTTAGAATAAGTATGGAGTACAAATATACATTAGATTTATTAGAAAATTAGTCACAAAACTTAACATTAATGAACTTCAAATAGAATGGAATTCTTTGCTAAAGATGTCATGTGTTACAATCGAGCAGCAAGTTGTTACCAACAATATTTAATTGTTAACGTTTAATCTGAAACAATCCATAGCTCTAGCCACAGCCTTGTGTTCCTTTCTCAATCCAGCTACGAAGCACATTCACACAACTAGTCAACTGAAAACTCTTAGCCAATCCGAGAGGGATAATTAAATCAGTTGTTGTCGTGAATGCAATTATACAAATGAAAGATTACAGGCACATATAATGTCGAGCAGAGGTCCGTGCCTCTGGTGTCCGTGTTGTCGCGCTGTGGTCCGTGATACTTAAAGATTAAGGGTTAGGGGTGGTGGGGGTGTTGTACAGACCACTGCAAGACTATAATTATGCTCTGACGGACCCCTGTTCTACACAATCACTGGCAAACACTTTAATATGTGATGCACTCTGCAGGCATGACATTCGATCAAAAAGGTTTCGACAAGCACGCATCGCACCGTACAATCTTCATATTATATGCACCAGTATAATCCTTTCAAACAATCTCATAGTAGAAATATCTACTATGTGTATACACACGTCCCTGACATTGATCATCCTTGCATGATGAAACAAAGATAAGCCGTTATTATTATTATTGCAGTTCGTCTCTTTAATTTGTAAAGGTACAAGAATTTTACCTCTAATATTAGCACAAACATTCTTCAAAACATTGAAAGGGTTGTGTAACAAATTATACACCTACACAAAATCAGTTTTAGTAACATTGTACACACAGTCATATCCCCAACTCACACAAGCACATTGCTCCCAGTACTCTTGCCCATTCATCACCCTTGCCCTTACCCCTCCAAGTATTCCTCAGCACCCTACATTCACTTGCCCCCCAGACGCTGCTTGATGATGTTCTCCAGTTTGATGGCGTCAGCCGCAAACTTGCGAATCCCGTCAGAGAGTTTGTCTGTCGCCATCTGGTCCTCATTGAGCTGCCAGCGGAATGATTTCTCATCCAGCGTGATCTTGTCAATATCGTGCTTCTTGGCTGCGCAATCAACCAATCAATTAATAGGGTTTTAACGTCGGGTTAATCACCAGATGGTGATGTCAGAGGCGACTACAAGCAGGAAACTACAGGCAGTTTCAAACCACCAGAGAACACCTGTATATGCACAGACCGAAGAGAAAGAGTGATTCAAAACAGTGCAACTCCCATCGTGAGAGACACGAGAGTCGGCTCAAGCACATCTACAGCTGGTAGAATTTATATGAACTTGCACAGTAAATTGTTCATTGTACAATATGAATTGCCATCTAATGGCTACATCAGGAATACTACATGGCTACTACATGGGGTTTGAACCATAAACCTATGGAATCCGTATTGGGCACCAACCGATGTGCTACTGGCTCAAATCAGCAAACTGTTACGAATCAATATATCAAGTCAATTATAAAACCATAAATTACGAATTAACAGACCAATGAATGAAGTCTGAAATGTAATAACAATCTTTATCTCTAGATTTACTGGACTGGTCCAATATTATATTGTTTTCTGCTCTACATGTTTTATTTACAAGATGATGAAACACAGACAGACTTCAGTTAAGTACAGCTGCCCTACACAACTGTTCCAAACAACTCCAACCATTTCTACAACAGCAGTCAATATCCAACCGAGTTCTAACTAATTTTGAGACTGGCATGGGAGATTTTTCTAGAATATTAAATGAGATTTCTTTTAAATCAGGAAATGCTATCAAAATTATTAAAATTATATGAATTACTATTTATAAAGAGGCGACTAATGCACATAGCAGTTTCTGACGACGGAAACAGGAATAAGAGATGTCATGTTTTAAGCCACCGGTTACATTTCAAGTGCAGTATGATACTGCATTAGTTAGCCCTTTACAATCGAAACAATGTGCTCGTTAATGAGTGAGATAGAATGCAGTTATAATAAATTCGTGCCTCAGATCTGTCATCTAACAACTCATCAGACATATATGAGGGGGGGGGGGAAACTCCCGCTAATATAATTAAGCTTATTTTATACATTTGCAGAAGTTATGAATAAAGTAACTGATTTTTTTATATCCTCAAATCAATAACAGCTGTTCTTTTCAAACTGGGTAGGTCTATCAAACACCTGGACTCAAGTCACATAACAACCACAGTCTGTTTACATCTACGTTTATACAGACTTTAGTCCGAGTGTTTACACGGCCTACATTTTGTCTATCGGCTGCTACAACATTGTATGCTTTTATATTACTTGATACAATCAGCCGGGCCTATAGTACAGGTTAAAAGTGACCTAGACCTAATTTATCTTACACTCAGATCTAGGGTACTGTACCTAACAATGTAGACTAAAATTTAAATCACTGACTAGTCAATAATCATTCAGGCATTCATAACCCATTGATCATTAGAGGATAGGATCATATGATTCAAGTCTATAATTATTATTGATACATGATCCTTGTCTTAATCAATTTATCAATCAATGAGGATTTAACGTCCGGTTTCTCACCCGAAGGCAATGTCAGGGACGTCCCAAGCGGAATGTGCAACTACAGGCAGCATCAAACCACCAGAAACCTAATGCGAAATCAACAAACTGAAAGAAAAAGCGAAATCCAAAACAGAACGTGCAAGTCTTATTCAAGGCAAGAAAGTCTATTAGAACAGACAGATTCAAATCTGGGAGAGATAAGGTTTGAGCTTGCTCTGGAAAGTAGTTGTGCATGCACAAGATCGCAAATCTTGCAGTAAAGTATTCCATAGCGTTGGAGCAGCATAGCTGAACGAGCGTCTGCCTATTTCAGTTCAAATATCTGGTTCTTTAAGAAGATTAATGCCGGACAAACGAAGGTTGTGTGTGGGTTGGTAGGCTTATATTAGCTCATATAGATAAGATTTCCTGTGTTGGGTATGGGATATTTGAGAATAGTACATCTGATACCTGCACGATGTGCACGTGTTTCATAAGAGCCGATTAACGCAGATACTGAGGAAGGCAATGGAAAACTACTCCGGAAACCTATATTTCCTTCAACAAAAACATCATTTTAGGTGTGGAAAAGGCAAACCCTTTGTGATGAGACGGACTTATTGGGTTGGTCAATGGTGTGTTCATTAAAGAGTGAGATAGTTGATTGTGTGTATTAAATTTTGCTTGGACCTGCCACGTGGCAGAGCACTGGATAGAAAGATAGATAAGAAGGTTTAAGCAAAGTTTAGTACTTTAAAAGTTAATGAGGCTATCTTGCATGTTATGCATTCTGAAATAGGAAGTCAAATGTCAACCTTCTAGAAGAGTGATTGCATTAGAGAAATTCCATAGTGTTGCACACAATGCAAGCCAGAGCGTTTTGTACATATTGAGGACGGATAAAAGAGGTGTGAGGCAGACTGTTTAGCAAAGAGTTACAGTAGGCTAAACTTGGGATTGAACAAGGCATACTTAGCAGAACTCAACAGCAGAGTTCCTGTCTAGTTAAGGACGAATCTGACGTAATTGTTGAATATGGAAAATGAAGAATGGCAGATAAGGATATGTGACTTTTAAGTTCGAGATTAGAATCAAAGATGACTCCAAGATTACGTGCAGAGTCAGTGAAGCTTCAATAAACATTCATAAAGAAAATGGAAGTGTTTGGAGACTTTAGATCATTGTTGTGAGGTGCCATACGTAGATATTCTGTTTTCGAGTGATTGATGACAAGGCGGTTGGCACAAAATCAGGATGAACTTGGTTAAGGGTAGATATGAGTTTTGTAAGAGCTACACTAGCTTCAGTCCCGGTTGGATGGCCGAGTCGATAGCAAGCTTGCCTGATAAGCAGGAGGTCATGGGTTCGATTCCCTTCCTGGTCCGTCTCTGACAGTATCCCTGGGTACGGAAACAGACGTTAAACTTAGCTTTACAGCTTTACAGTACTCGAAAACAACACATAAATTTGAGTATCGTTTGCGTAGATATAGAATTGCAACAAGAATAAGCAAATGAGTGAAAAGCAGGGGAAAAGTACCATCTTTCTACAACCAAACTAATGCAGCTAGCAAGAAAGAATTTGCAACTATTAGAATTTCTGTCACCTGACATTTATACAGGCAGCGAAAGTAATTGGACTCAAATGTGCTACAAAACGTAAAAAGGACATGATTTTAACTTGAGATGCAGAATTTGTTTGAGATTCTCAACATAATTACACTGTATGTATGTACAACTGTAAGTACAATTATAATTATATATGTCTTACATTTTGGACGAATTTATTACAAAGAACGAGATAATTAATTGATATTTCAATATCGCTCTCTCTTCGGCTCATACATATGAATGTATATTCAGATGAAACTGAATATCTTGCAGTAATATCTTGAATATTTTGTATCTATATTTCTCACAGAACCTACCTGACAGCATCTGTGGGTGTCAATAAGCATGACAATTGAATCATCATTGTATGGTATTGATTGATTGATGCGTACCAACAGACTCACTGAGGTTTTGTTAAATCTATCTGCCATTACCTACGGGTGAGGAAACTGATGACAGTTTAATCCTCATTTTACTGTCTATTATTGATTGATTGCTACGTACCGACAGATTCGCAGAGGTTTCGTTGAACAGCGTCAGTAGAGTTGTTAAGCTCCTCCAGGAGGGCGGGGCTTACAGTAAGTAGGTCACAGCCAGCCAATGCCTTCACCTGGTCTATGTTACGGAATGACGCACCCATGACGACAGTCTTGTAGCCAAACTTCTTGTAGTAGTTGTACACCTGCGTCACGCTCTTCACTCCTACACAACACATGTAATATTATTTATTATTTATAGTGTTGTAATCATATGAACATTGACCATGGTGAGAAAACAAGATGCGAATCATTTTATATTATAAAGATAACTTCAACAATTCAGAATGATACTAAAGCAATAGGTGACATTAAGTTTAGTCAACCCAACCACAGTACGAAATGCACAAAAAAGGAATTATGAACACAAACAATCACACATACGAGTGTTAGAAGACAATGAAAACTAGACTATCCAGCTTTAACACAGTAATCCTTTATTTTACGATGAAATTTTGTGCTTGTATGATTGATGTTACTAATACCTTATTGTTCTTGTTACAAATGTATGTATCTCAGGATATTTTATTTGACATTTTGGTTGCTTATTTGATGCAAAATTTATTATTGCAAATTAATGCAATAGCTTTTGTCATTTTATTAACTGCTGAAAGTGTAATACTGGTGTTGGCTGTCATGCCTGAGGTGACAAACAAATTAACATTAAACTAAATAAATTACTTACCAGGATCCTCGAGCGGTTCGTATGATTTCTGGCCGGTGTGCTGGACGTACCAGTCAAATATTCTGCCAACAAACGGAGAGATTAGCGTGACGCCAGCCTCTGCACAAGCTACTGCCTGTATAATAGTCATAATATTATACAAGCCTGTAGAATATTGATTATATTTATATACACGCACAATTTGCACATATTATGTATATATCAACAGCAACAACCTGCAGCAACAACCCGAGAGATAATAATTACTATTATTATTAGATATGAAAATTTATATGGCAGTGTCAAGGCCGATAACCGGTCTTTGAGACTACTTCAAAAAAACTTAAGCAAATAAATATACAAAATTATGCTGATTCAGATTAGTATGATGCATGCCTCAGTGCACATGATGCTGGCTGCATAATAGTGATGTAATAAACTAGTTATATGTACTACAATGTATTACACATAGGTGGATGATACAAATAATATATAGAATAAACGGAACACAGATACGTACACCATACAACATGAAACAATACACTGACAGTATCACATTCTATGCATATTAGCAACCATTAATAAACTCCATACACACACACACATTGTCACTGCAGTCTGATCAATGATGACATTTATTTACGACTACATTATTGTATCATACTGAAAGAATTGAAAGCTATTCTCACATAATATAATCTCTATAAAATGTCACGAAAGTAAGATGTGAATAGCTCATGAATGTAAGTAAATTGGTTATAAATACAAGAAACTTTGAATAAATTATACATATGAAAATCTGATATCAAAGCAACAGATAACATCTCTTGTTTGCATACCACTAGTAATACATTGCCAGCAAACTCATAAAAGTAATGAATGCATAGCAATTTTGGCAATGCAACATTTTTGTCAGATCCTACTATTGATCCATCTTACTTTTTCAGTGTAACACGACAACAGCATCTAGCTTAGGTAAAGTTAAAGAGGCTAATGATTACACACCTTGCACAAAGGTTTTGGTAGGACTTGTTAATTTACATTGAACTCAAGAATCTAGCACCCAATCAAGAATTTTATCACTAGACAACAATGATATCGATATTTAATGTTTATTGAAACCATAACATATCTAAAAAATGAAAGAATTAATCATTCCATGATTAATCATATTGATTATTAACAACTATGTAAAGACTTCAGGCATGTCGTGTTTAAGTCTTGTTTTCAAACTCTGATCATTGCATAAGAACTAGATGTCAAACGAAGCTTCAAGTTCAACATTAAGATTACTAAATTACTAAACAGATATTTACCAACCTGAGCGAATGCAAAGATGAGAGTCATGTTGCAGTGTATGCCATGCTGGGCCTCTAGGATCCTAGAAACAATAATGCAGGCACATAAATACAGTTTCATACGACAACCAGTAAGAAATAGTGAGAACAATAACTAATAATTAATATCCATATCTGCATTTCAACAAGATCAGTATAAAACAAGATTTCAAACTAAGTGCACTACAGACAAGTGAATGGCTGTATCCAAAAGTGGACCAACTCACAAGACAAATCATTTAATTATATTTTCAAATATTCTCAAACTCATAAACTGAAGGCATAATATTTTAGACCAGTATTTCAGAACACCATTATATCTAGTCAATTTATACCAAAATATTAAGTTAAATATTATATAAACAATTTGGATATATTGTTGAAATAAACACCATTTTTATCATATATCTGATGCTACTTAGTCCACTGTTGCATACAGCCATTCAAGTTATGATGTCAAATTAACCGCTTCAAGGCACAAATGGCGATGTATGAAACAAGAAAACTTAAGCACATCATAATACAACATGGAAAGAGCTGAAAACCATAGCTTAAAATTTCCACCAAGAATTATTATCATCTTAATTATACTTAATAGTACATACAGCCATAATATCAAATAGTGACAAGTAAAGGATAGCACTAACTAGCCAGCCTATGGTGAAACATAATAACTAATTTGCTGATGGGGTAATAGCGTCGTGCGTAAGGTTGTTAACTTTCGCTCTGATGTAAAGTGATGAAATTCAAGCGTCATGGGAACGAATCTCACATCAGTCAGCAAATTACCTCAGCACCCTTGGCAAGGGTGTGTAATTGGTGCCGGTAGGTTCGTTGTGTATCTAGCGTCGCTAGCTGCCATGTGCACTCTTCAAAAGGCAGAGGTACGATGAATCATGGAGTCTGAAGAGGAAAAAAAGACAAAAGAAAGAAAAACAGAAAATAAGATAAAAACAGAAACTACGAAAAGTCAACATTGTAAACCGATGTGTCCTGCAAGCTGTCGAATACACGAATACTAAAAAACTCACATTTTAACAAATATAGCTAACAGGTTATGCTGCAAACACTTATATTCCTGAAAGTATTAAGAAGTAAACTTCAATTTAATTATTGTAATAAAGTTTGATTACAAAAATATAGTAAGTATGAACCAATGATAATTAAAAGATTACAAAGAAATGAGAGGCACTGACTTGCCAGCTTGGATGCCTTCCCACGTTGACGAAAGTTTGATGAGAATCCGCTCCTTCTCTATACCCATGGACTTGTACAGATCTATCAGTTGCTGGGCTTTCGTAACCATAGCATCTCGGTCAAATGATAACCTGAAACATCACCACGATGATTTGTGCTTGCAAAATATCTTCATGATACTGTTATTCAAAACCAGCAACTAAGAAGGAACAACTAGCATGGGCATATGCCATGTGTGAAAACATACATATAAAATTATGTTAACTAACAATCACTTAGTAAACTATATAGAAACATCGTAGTCATCTAATGACTGTTTACCTTTTATAAAATTCAATTCTTTTGTTAAAATAATGCAATCGGTTTAAATAGATCAAAACTTGCAATGCAAAATGATAATGGCTCAGTGATCAGAAGCAAACAAAATTTCAACCAAACAAAAATGTAACAAATTTCAGGAGAACGTATAATATATGTTCTCTTCAATTACAGAGTGACCACTGACCATATATATGGAATATATCACTATAGAGCACAAATAACACCTTAATATTCAGCATCTAGAGCAAATTAAAATTGATTTGACATAAGAAGTTCTTCAGATCCTGAGTGGTATATTGGCTAATAAAGTAATTGATTGATTGACACACCTTGCATCTACTTCAGTGGACACCCTACCCGGCACAATCTTCAAGATCTCGGAGCCAAACAGGCACACGAGTCTGTCCATGGTAGCCTCTAGCAGGTCCCCATCACCACTGTTATAGTACAAAACAATATAACAATTAAATATGGGATAAAGGTCCATCTTATAATCTGAAGATGATAAAAGTGTTGTAAAAAGCAGCACAGTAGAGAGCACACAAAAATCAATCAATTTGTGTCTTGCTAATGTTATTTAGTCACATGAGAAATATGAGGAATCATGTAATGATATTAGTGAGGATTTGTAATGTATAGGCTATACATACCATACAATAGACAGAAATATTTCTATTGTAATGTTTATTATAATTCAATTGATTGAACAAACTACTTCAATCAAGCAGTACTTACTGTTAAATTCTTAATTAACAGTAACTATCGCTACAATTAAACACATTCACTGCTTCTGAGCACAAGATGGCATAAAATGCTTTATTGTTCCTCGGTTTATGATCCGTGTGCCTCAAGGAACCCGACTCAGGCGCTTCACTAATAAACAATAACACCATTAAGGATATTGGATTTATGTCATTACTCAGATAATGATATACAAATCCCATGTCGGTCAGCAAATTACCGCAACACCCTTGGCATGGGTGTGTAATCGGTGCTGGTAGGTTCCTCGTATCTGCGCTAGCTGCCATATGCGCTCTTCAGAAGGCAAAGGTACGATGAATCAGAGAGAGAAAAAAGAGAAAACAAAATAATTTACAGAAACTAAAAAAAGGCAAACTTTGTAAACAGATGCATCAGGACTGTCATCTGTCGTATGTATACAAATAGTAAAAAGAGAACTTACAGTAGTATACAGCACTCATACCTTTTGTTCTTACGGGCATACTCGATGGCGTCGTCGATTAGTTTGTCGTACTCAGGTTTCTGCGAGGCTTGTAGGATTAGAGACGGGTTAGTCGTGGCATCTGTCGGTAAATACTTCTTCATCACTGCATGTATCATAAATATATATAATTAATAATTACAATAATAATTAACGTTTAACGTCTGTTTCCTCATCCAAGGATGATGTCAGGGACGTCATTACATGATCCAGTGGCACCAAAAATGCAAGGTTATACGTTAACAGCATGACCAACTTACAATCTGTATACCGACTAAATTTTAGTTTAATAGAATAAATTTATCAGCCTATTTCACGTAGTCTATCATGTGTTTGATCCGTGAAACTTGAGAGGAGTCTAACTAAAAACTGCATGTGTTTTGTAAGAGACGACTAATGCAGATACTGCAGAAGCCACAAAACATCACCTCCATATTTTTTTAAGTCAAGGTCCAATATATTTTGAGCGTGGTAAAGGAATAGCCTAAAGTAGGATCAGCCTGTTGGTTGATGGAGAAATTTTTAGCCAGTGTGATAGGCTGCAAGCAGATTGAGAGTAGGAATTTGTGCCTTGGAAAGTCCTTTGGCAGTACTCTACATTAGTTAGAGAGATACGCATTTGATTTTCAGTTTCATTTAAATTCTAACGTGAATCTAGACTAGAGCCCTGCACGGTACCCTCATCGCAAGGAAATATGAGGTTATTTGCGGTTATTTTCTGGAGAGTGGTATAAATTTAGCGGGAAAACCGCGGGGAGGGTGGTAAAATTCCTGGAAAACCGCGGGGAAGGTGGTAAAATCCAGGGAAAACTGCGGTTGAGGTTAACAAATCAGCGAGATAACCGCGGTTATCTCAGTGTATAACGATTTTAATTGAAACAAGAATCGAATAGGATAGAGAATTGGAGATGCATACGTTTGCTGCATGTGGTTGATGCACATAATATTGCTTTTCTTACTTTTACGATCCTTGATTGTGCCTGTCGTAAAGCATTTAACAGCCAAAGTTGTAAATACAACGGCATTGTTTGTATTCACAACCTTTGTTGGGTTATACAGCAATGCTATCTAGATTCTTTTATTCTAATGGTAGTAGTAATAGAGCTGAGTGGGTGGGGGGGGGAGGGAGGGAACAAGTCGGGCTCAAAACTAGCACCTCACTTGGACATCCTTTTGAGCATAGGCTATAGT
>JAQFZF010001875.1:0-13288 GCA_034695365.1 Enchytraeus norvegicus
GTATAAGAGAAACACTACTCTCACGTATACATACAATAGTCACACCGGGGCACACGAACACAGCAGAAAGAACCAACCCCAGTCGCTGCTGGTTCCTAACGGCGAGTTAGAACCGCTCCAAAGCAGGACGATAGGGAATCTCAACAATATAGGGCCTACTAATGGTAGGCCATATTATAGTCAAAATAAATACTAAATCATCTCAATAACTTAGAATTGTTGATGTTTGTCCCATGCAACCATTTTGTTTACTAGCCAGGTTTTTCCAAATCTATTTTTAGGGTTCATGTTATTGTACTACCCATGCTATTGAACGATTTAAAAGTGGGGGTCGAACGACTTTTAAGGGGGGGGGGGTTAGGGTTATCATATTTCATCATATTTCCTTACAATTTATATGTCAAAATGATTCAAATTCGACCTCCCAATTTTCAAAAGCAGTAACTATCGCCGATCCCCCCCCCCGCAATTCGCACCCTGGGAGCCTCCCAGAGACCCGAGGGGGCTGGGAAATCGATCTAACTTGAAAAACTGCGGGGGGGGAGGGAGCTGTGGGTGTCGGCTTTGTCAATAATTATTGTCTGGTTAACCAAGTATTGGTCACTATATAAAGAATAGATCAATCGCAAGCTTCGCGTGTTTCGCAAGAGCTAACCAACGCAGTCAATAAGGAAGGATAAGGAGGCCCACTTCAGAAATTTAATTAATTATCTCAAAGAAAACATGCAATACCAAGTATACATGCAGTTATTTGCTATGGACCTGCGGCCGTCACCTGCCGTTAGACAGTGCACTGAAAGAGCGATAGGCCAATGTACAATTTGGGCTACACATACTTACTGATGGTCTATGGCTCTAATTATAGTTTTTAATTAAGACAATAAAAATAAAAACAGAGAATAGTACGCAATGTAGGCAATTTTGAAATATAACAAATCAATATAGGCTAACGTTAAATCAAAATGTTGGGATTAACTAATCCAGAATGGTAACTGTAGGCTAGATATTTTATTGAAAACTATTAGCCTATTATAGGCTATCGTTAGGCTGCCAGTGCCGGGCTGATTGAGAGTCATTTGAGCGACCAATTTATCATGGACTGCACCTTCCCACTGCAGTGTTACTTATCTGCGTTAGTTGGCTCTTATGAAACCCTTTACAGTTTCGGTTTGTCCAATCTATAGGTTACTACTTCACCTATTAAAAAATTGCATAAATTCTAAATAGCCATTAAACTGGCTAATGTACTTGCATTGTTTCAGATCTCCTTTTAAATTCTGCCAATGCATTGGCAAGTGTGTTCTGGCGGCATAGAACTGCTTGAGGTTACATGGTATGCTTTTGACGTCCCTGATATCGTGTGAGGAACCGGACGTTTAATCTTAATTGCATCGTATTGTATATAAATTACCATTATATGTAAGCCTTTCGTATCATATAGGCTTATTAATAATTGCGTTAATATATAATTACACAATAAATACTGGAGCAGGTCAAAACAAAAATAATTATGATATAGAAAAAATTCGGAGGCCTATAACAGTGAATTTACCGTACTGTACAATTATTGTAAACTATTATAGCCTAAAGGTTAAAATACTAAATAATAATTGCTAAAATTAACAGTTTGAGAGTCAAATAAAAAATATTGTTACATGACAGTTTTAGACAACTTCGTAAGAATTGTAGAGTTTGTTGGGTGGCATGTTTGCAGGAACAGGGGGCGTAGAATAATGGCTTGATATCTGGGCGGAGCTTTCGTGTAGGCGGTGCTCCAGGGTAAGGACAAACTGGCACAGTTTGACGTTCTCGTCTCTCAGTCTCTCCACTAGATCTCTGCGGAATCAATCAATAAATCAATCAATAAATCAATCAATGCGAATTTAACGTCCGTTTCATCATCTGACGACAACATCAGGGATTTATCTCAGGGAGATCAATCAATCAGATAGATTAGTCAGTCAATCAATCAATCAATAAGTCAATATGGATAACTTATTTACTGTGTTGAGTGTGGGTGTCTACAAGAATTAATGAGAAATCAAAAGTATTAGGGGATCATTTCTTGATTAATTGTACATATTGCTGTATCTGGTGTCTTCATTATAAACCATTTAGATTAGGTTATCATAATATCAACGTCCCTGATATTATCGTCAGACTATGAACCGGACGTAAAATCATTATTTTTATTCTATTTAATAATAATAGCTTCAATATCGAATGCAATGCAAAGAAAGCTACGAAGTTATAAAAGTCAAAACAGACCTGGGTGGTTCAGAAGCCCGGTGTGCTGTTCTAAGCTCCTTAATCTCTCTGGCCAGACTCTCATTGTCAAGCCGAAGTTGATCCAATTCTCTTTCCAATCCAGCGCATCTCAGCACCATAGCTGCCTCAAGGTTTGAACTATAGACCTCCGCTTCTTCGTAAATATGAGCATCCCCTTCTTGACGGTCACTCGAATCAGGATTCGAATTGACCATGTTGCCTCCATATTGGATCAATGAGGCAGCATTACCGTGATTATTATCAATACTCTGATACAGACTTCTAGTAGACGAGATTTCAGCAATACTTCTTTGTGTGTTTTCAAATTCCAATGTAAGCCAACCATTTTCTCTTTCCGATTCTGAAGCACTTATTATCTCATAACCACGCTTCCTCTTGCTACAATGAGTCGATTTTTTCAATTGAATTCGTTCTGATTCGTTCGCATCAACTGCTCGTATTGAAATTGAACTTTGACCATCAGCGATTGGATGATCATCTGCACATATGCTAGATCCGTTGCATACATCAGTGACTGGACTATTGTAACTACCATAGCTGCTTTCTTGTAAGTCACCTTTACTAGAATTGATTGGTGATCCATTCCCAGACGAACCATCAAGTCGTGCGAAATTCTTCAATCTTTCCAGTTCCAGAATATCTTTCAAACGTGACACTTCAGCCGCCATCTGCCCATTCTTTTGGTTCAGATCAACCACATAGCTGCCAAGTTGTCTATTCAGATCCCTCTGCACCAACAAATCTCTTCCCAGTGCTTCTTCCTCAAGTGAATGATTTTGTTTTAATTCATCGCATCGTAGAATTAGATCTTCATTGATAATCTTCATTTGTTCGAGTTCCTCTTCAGCTTGGGTTAAGGTTTGTTGAAGGAATTCAGGGCCGGTTGTGGCTAAATGTAATTTCTGCTGAAATATTGCATGTTCTTGGTCAGTTGATATTTCGAGTTCATCCTCAATCTTCGTAGATTTATTTTTGGATTTATCAGAAAATTCCTTTGACATTAAATCAACGTCTTGACCGCTTCTGTAATTATCCAGGCACTGGATAGTTGAATCACTGCCCGTCTCACTATGCTGACTGCCTTCGCTCGTGGTTAGCTCATTACCACCAAGATTGGATGCAGGATTTTCAGTGGGTTTGGTTTCATCGGATCCCCTTTCGCTAGAGTATGACGATCGAGGTTTCTTATTCATTTTCTTGATCTGATTTGCCAGTTCATTTAGCATTTGGTGAAGTTCAGAATTCTCTTTTCGCAGTTGAGCAACGATGCCACGTTCAGAAGATTCATTTTCAACACATTGTTTCACGTTTCGCTCAGTTGGTGAGCTCTTTATTTGAGAACGAAGCTCTTCAGTCTCCTGCAAAGCTTCCTCAAGTTCGTATTCTTTATTCCTAAGATCCATCATCAATTTGTTCCGCTGAACTTTCAATTCTTCTATTTCCTCTAGATAATGCCCTTCATGATCATCGGAATATTGCCTTTCCTGTCTGCCTTTGGAATCACGATTGAAAGGCGAATTACTCAACATCGAATTTGTCGCTTGAGCTGTGTCGTCTTTTCTGTCAGCATCTTTATGTCTTGTTTCCACAAGATCTCGTTCGCCTTTTCGAATTGCCTCAACCTTTTGCTGCAGTTCATCCAGTAAGGTATACCTCTCTTCCATATATGCGTGAATTCTGTCGTGATCAATTTCTCCAGAAGCGCCACAAAGACTTTTTACAAACAACTCTGCAGATATACTCTGCTGAGCTGTTAACCTAAATGGAATGTCTGCAAACTCAATCAGCCCAGTAAGCAGATGCAGTAGATGGGTAGATTTATTCATCAGATCATTCATATCTTTAAGGCTATTTACTAGAGCCCAGTTTCTATCAACACATCTAATAAGAGCCACCTTTAGCTGAAATATCTCTCGATTTGAGTGAGAATTGGATCTAATAATAAGTTTAGAACCCTGCTGATTGTCCTTGGAAAGAGCTGGTACCAAGATGTTCTCTTTGTCTTGTTTTGGCGGGACTGCATCAGAAATGCTACTGACAGCTTCTGATGGACTCAACGTCTGATATCCGCTATCTGGCGGAGAATTTGTAGCCTTGGAGGTATGGGCTCTATTGAAAGGATCTGGAACTGATGAAAACCTCCCACTTTGGTAAACAACATCGGAGTTTTCACTTGTGAGATCAGGTTCACTCATACAACGATACAGTCCAAAGGATGATTCTGGATACAGTTTCATTGCTGGCTTAACCATGTCAGAGAGCTCTTTATTACAGCAGGCGGCTTGTGGATCAGAAAGAGGTGGTTCACCGTTGTGCGTTGCACCTTTGAAATATTTTTTGTTAGCTGAACGAGCTCTCCAATCTTGAATTTGACACTTATGGAATTGACCTTTCGATTGTGCTAGCCTTAAATTAGAAATATCACTATCCAAGACGCAACCAATTTGATATTCCTTTGTTGATGAGGCAAGACGCCGCAGAGAGAGATAGTGACTTTGTTCCTTGACTGTCTTCTTCAGAGCCTGCACTTCATCTGTCATTTCTTGCACCTTAGACTTCAATGAGGTATTTTCTTTCTTCAATGCTTGCACAACCAGAGAGGTGCTTCCAAACCTAGAAGAGTCAAAGGAAGATGAAGTCTGTGTGTCCATTACTGAGGCAGTGCCTGTGGTTGAGCCAGGTACTAAGCACTTGAATGGTTCAGTACAAACTTCAGGTATTTTGGGACCGTTAGAAATTAAAGATTCTGAAAGTTTGCTCATGGTTTGGTGTTTTACACACTGACAAAAGTTATGAGGGTAACTAATTTTTTTAACGGGAATGTTGGTAACCTGATTAGATTTCTCTAAAAGATTTGACCTTATTCTATCAATCTGGCGTAACCGTCCACTGCCATTCTCCGATAGGCCACAGGAATCTATATTGCTCTTGCTTGAAGAAGAGTTCAAAAGTACCGGAATTTGCGACACGAACGTATGTTTACTAATATTTTTTTCGACATTTATATAGGTAGCTGATTTTTTTGACTCACTGTCGGACAATGCTTCAGAATCTATTCTTCTTCTAACAGGCTCCTTCATCCCAATGTTACCAGATTTCTTACCGTCACTGGTTTTTGTGCAGGCCTCTGCAATTGTTGACAAAGAACTTTGAGAAATATCTGCGAAGCTGGAATCATTACACGACATTATATTCCAACTGCATTTTTCTAGATGTCCTCTGGAGAAATCTGCAAACTCCTCATCTGTTGTTAAGTCTTCAAGAGATTTAGATTTATTGGCAATAACTATTCCAGTCTTTCCATTACAGCCGCCGCGTGCCAACTTTCTATATTCTTTATCCAGTTCTATATTCGATTGACGCAACCTTCGTATCTCTTCTGCAGTTTTATTAATGAATTCTTCAAGTTCCTTCTCTTCCTTTTCTCTCTTTTCCTTCATCACCTGCTTGTAGCGCTTATAGTCGGCAATAAGAAGATCGTTTTCATTCTTCAACTCTCCAGCAACACGTATTAGATTCTCAACCTCCGATGTTTCAATTTTAACTTCAAAGTTATCATCGCCAGATTTGGCAATCTTTCTCTGAAGTGTGTCCATATCCTTCAATTTTCCTTCCATTTTTCTTTTCATCACTTCAGTTTGGTACTCCCGATTTGTGTCAGCACGTTTGAAATCTAGTTTGTTACCTACCACAGCAGCTGTTGTCACTGACGAAGTGTCAGTTGTTGGGTTGGGTGTTTGTGCGGCAACTAATGCCAGTATATCAGTAACTATAATCTCGGCTGCCACTGCTGAAGGTGGTGACCAGTCTGGGGTGGCGGCAGTTGTCCCATCTGCTTGAATCGGTATTTGAGATATTTTAAGAGTTCTTGGGTGAGCCTTTGGTGTTTTATCCTCCATTACAACCTCATTGCCATTGTGAACTTCTGTGTTTGAGGAAATCCGTGGTAATTGATATTTTAAAATGTCTGATACAAACTTTGTTTTATTTTCTACATCCTCTTCGGTACTTGATGTCTTATTATAATATCTGGAATCGTCGGCACCTAATTCTTTACGGGATCGATGGATATCGGCATCATTTTCTTCCTCTAATAACGTTGCCTTGCTCTTCCCGTCCCACTTCTTTAACCCACTGTACGTCTTGATGTCTTCAATAGACTCTGAATCGAATGCTAGGAGAAATTCTAGATGTTTTTCCAGCTCCAACAATCTCTCTGGGAATTTTTCACGGATATCTGGAGAATCACTTAGTCTATGATGAGATACATCTATGTGGCTGTCGCAATTAATATCTTCTTCAAATGTAACTTTCTTTTCTTGACGATCATCATTGAGTTTAAAATCAACTACGGTATATTTTATATCGTGATTTTCATAATTTTGACTTCTGCTACGGATTTCTGCATCTAGTGATTTTGAAATACCTGCTGGAATTTCCCACCTAAGAAGTCTAAAGCTTTCGAGCAGTTTTGTCAATTGTCTGATCAACCATTGGTGACTAAACCTCAAAGTGTCATAATCTTCTTTTAAACCAATCCAATCCGATTCCGTCGTTGATGATTCTTTCTTTGGGGAAGTAGGTTCGATGTTAATTGGTAACTGCGGACAAGAGGCTGCCTTGTTTTCATTAATGGCATGACTGGTATGATAGCAATCCACACATTCACTGCTTAAATCATTTCTGCCATTAGTGTGACTTTCTTCGATGCCATGGTCAATGTTGCTGCCGCGAAAATCCTCATGTGCATGATCGTAATGCAAACCAAAAGATTCGCTGTTGTCAGCAACTTTGTCAGAGTCACTTTGATCCGGTTGGTCGCTAAATGAAATTTGTGAGTTCCTTTTTACGTACTCAATTCCAGATATGCTAATGTCTTCATAGTTCCTATCCAATGGACTGCCATTTCTGCCATTTGGGGCTGCGAGTTCGTCATCAGAGTGAAACTGGGGTTCAGCATAGATTGGGCTGGAAGGTTGATGGTGGTTGTTGGAGTGGACGTGGTCTAGTGATTCAACGCTCGAATGTACATCTGCAGCATGGTGTGATTCTTCGGCAGGGCTTGGCGTATCGTTAATCTGAAAATACATCAATGAACATTTTAAAATAATAATTTACCAGAACTCACACCAACACTCAATGCAGCAGGCTCAATAATCTCTCACTAGGTAACAGAAACATTGAAGAAAGTTAAAAGCTTATTTCAGTCCTGAACCAAACTTAATTACATCATCAATCTTATTCTTAAAACTATTTATAGACACAGATTATAAGATTATACAATTGATTGATTGATTACAATTGATTGATTAACTTATTACTATAGAACGCAGAACATGTATTGTTGATACATATCTGAATTGTATTCAATACTACCGTAGCAACTCCAGAATTCATAGCGCCGATGGAGTTCTTTACAGCTAGCTCCAGAATCTTCGTCACATCTGGATGTTGGTAGAAGCGTGAGAACCACACAGCGTCCCTACCTATAACATACAAATCACAATCACAATCACTTTCCTTATTTAACGTCCGGTGCACCGTCTGACCACCATATCAGGCACGTCTCAGACAGCCACACCAGTTGGTCCACTCAACACAGCCGAGAAGCACATAATGCTGAAAGAGTAGAAGGTCAAATACGGTAAAACCCCATTTATCTTAGCATACAAATTAGTCCTTTATGAAGCACGTGCAACTTTTGGTTGGTCTAATCTTGAGCATCTCAAATCCAATTCGGATAGAATCTAAATCGTATCATACTATAGGCTAGTTGTTGGTCTATCAATCAGACTAGTTCTCCTGTCAATTTAATTTTTATTTATATACAAATTCAATCAATCAATGCGAATTAACGTCCGTTTCATCAACTGACGACGACATCAGGGACATCTCCAACAACACTTGAACTACCAGCCTGCCCACCCAAACAGGACTAGCAGAAGCAAATGCTGCAAGAGAAGAGTACGGTGCAGTTTCCAATTACCAGTAAACCGATGGAATATTTTATGGTCTACGGAGGAAATAAATGAGGAAATAAATTGTGAAATGTAAACGTGTAAAACTGTAAATTTACGTAGAGACCTACTAAACAATTCAGAAATCGTAAACGAATTTCTAATTAATGATTAAAACAATGACAAAGTAAAAAGCAGAATCCAAAAGTCTGATATACTATAGGCCTATACGAGAGGTGTATAATGTGAATATAGTCTTCACGTATGATCACATGTTCCAAATTGCACGTTTCGTAAAAGCTGAGTAACGCAGATATCTTCATACCGAGGTAGGTATCGGGAAACCACCTCGGAAGTCAGAATATGTATTTTGACATTAATAAGAAAAAAGGTTACATTTTGGGTGTGATAAAGGCATAGCCTTTTCGATGGGATCAACTTGATGATCGATGGGGTTATCATTATTGAACGTGATAGCAGACTGCGTTTCAGAATATGTACCTGGGACCAGCCATTTGGCAGTGCACTAGAGAGAGATTGAATATGGGAAAATAGTTTAAGTCAAATTCTGCAAGCAAATTTTTCAATCAGGAATACAACTCAGGGCCGTGGCAGGTTATAGGTGTGGATTAACAACAACTACAATAACAACAACAACATCAACAATAACAACAATAACAAAAACATCAACAATGACAATAATAACAATAACAACAACAACATCAACAACCTACCATCAGAGTCGACCAATGAGAGATCAGCAGATCTACTGAGCAGGTACTCGCACACTGCAGTGCTACCATTAGCTGCAGCCAGCATCAGTGGAGTGCTGCCAACAATATACAAGAACACTTATTATGAAACTAGGGCCCGATAAAGTAGAACCATTTATCAGGCAGTCAATCAATCAGTAATGCGCTTGTAGATCCAGCTCAATGCAACATTCCACTCTGCCGTTAATTGGATTATGAAGAGTCAAGTAACTTGGAAGCCAAGAACTAATGCACATGTAGGGTTGCCAACTTTTGATGACGACAATTCCGGACACTGTCAGCATGACGGCTGAGCGCCGTCAATGTTATGATTTAATCTATTTCTTATTCATTTCAGTTTTCCGGACGGATAATGTATTGTTCAGATAGACTCTACTCCATTTTCCGGACACACTATGCAAATTCCGAACAGTCCGGGCAAATTACGTACTGTTGGTAAGCCTATGCAGCACATTGCTCTAGCAATGTCTCAGTCGAGACCTGAGAGATTTTAGATTTCAGCAAATCTGAAATTTGAGTGACTGCCCATTGCACAAAAATTGCTTCAACCGCAAGCCTAATCAACGCGTAAAGTTTTTAGTATGGATCAAAACAGAAGGAAGTGGTGCGCTTTAAACAGATTGAATAAGCAATATGATTTAACTTGCACCGTGTTTGACCATTGTTAACGCCTGCTGTTTTTCAGCACAAGTTTGTGACTCGCTAATCGCGTTTGAGCGGACCAGTTTGTATATCTCGTGCTGTTGGAGACGTCCCTGATATCGTCATCATTTCATGAAAAGAACCATATCGTAGCGTAATATAAATAATCATTACCTGATTAATATACTATTTACTAGTACAGTCCGTACTTACATACGATTGTTGCCAACGTTATCTATCTCAGCTCCTGCTTCCAACAACAGTCTACAGATAGAAGCTTGACCTCTGCTCGCAGCATAGGCCAATGGACATCGTCCGTGCTGCAGGTAAAAATTACATCTTAAGATACAATACAATGAGGATATAATTATCGTCCTGTTTGCGAATATACGTTAACGGTACAAGTACAGCAAATTAAGCTAACCCTAGACAAATCCTAAACAAATCCTAGTAAAATCCTAACCCTAACAATACCCTAACCCAAACCCTAACTAGCCATAACTACCTCTGCCCCATCCTACTCCTACCCCTACCAGTATTCCTACTCCTGATACTGATCGTCTGTAATCTTACAGCGTCTACACGTTTCATTTCAGACCTTCACGTTAAAACTTCATGATCTGTAACCTAACTTCAAATGTTAAAGCGCGTAACTTCCTCATCCGTAGGCGATATCAGGGACGTCTCAAGCAGACTATGTAACTGTATTACAGTAGCTAGTTCTATGTGGTATTGAACACACTTTTATTTTACATCCCAAGACACATAGATTAGTTGAATAGCGACCTTGTCTTTGAGGTAGATCGGAGAATGTGCCGCTAGCAGGAGTTGAATGCAGCCCATGTGACCCCCGAAACAAGCTTGATGTAGTACAGAGAAATAGTCGTGATCCACTGCTAGCACGTTAGCTTCGTTCTACGAGTTAACAATCAATCAATCAATTAATCAATCAATCAATCAATTAATCAATCAATCAGTCAACAGGTCAGTCATCGATCAGTCAATTACCGTATCAAATTTGGCGCAGTAACGATAGTACGGCACTCACGAATGTGAATATTCTAGATTATAGAGGTCTAAAACTAAAATATAGCATAGTAGATCAGTTTCAGCAACCCTATTCAGAAAACAGTTTCAAGATTGTATTCTAAATTCTTTCCGTGTTGGATCCGGGAAACTTGAGAGTAGACCACTGAAAACGGCACATGTTTCTTAAAAGCCGACTAACGCAGATATTTTCATACTGAGGAAGGCAATGGGAAACCACCTCGGAAGTCAGACCATATATTCCCAAGTAAGAGGTTACATTTTCGGTGTGGATATGGCATTGCCCTTTTGATGGGATTAACTTGATAATCGACGGAGTGCTCATTAGTGAGCGCGATAGCAGACTGCGTTTCAACATATGTACCTGGGACCTGTCATTTGGCAGTATACTAGAGATAGAGATAGATCCTAAATGAAAAAGTAGTTATTATTGTAATCTAAATAAATTTAAATTAATAAATTAATCTCTATCTTTATTACGAACCTGCAAAAGTAGCTCAACTATGTCATACTTGGCTCCTCTGAGGGCGCAATGTAGAGGCGTTCTGCCTGAAATAAATAAATTAATCATTCCATTAATCAACCATTCAATCAACCACTAATCCAGTCAATCAATCACTGCTTCAATTGTTCAATCAGTCAATCATTGATTATGAAATTCACCCTAAGAAATACAATATATTCACCAATATTCTATACGGCTTTTCTAAGATTCGTTTTAAATTATTGCAATTCTTCGCGATTACATGATTAACTTAGACATATTGTAGTTAGGTTGATTTAATTATGTTTTTTATAATGACTTTATGTAGCCTATTTTGTTTAATATTTTCAAGTCAAAATATAAATGTTACTAAAGTTTGCATTCTACGGACACTATTGATTGTACATGTAACTGAATGTATCTTTCGGGTCGGGTTCGGGGTCATTTTTCAGCACCGCGTTGATTTCTAATGAATACCTTTAATGTCTCTGATATCGATATCGATGTCGAGCGTCAGGAAGAGTCTCACGAAGTCAATCAATCCTTTCGTTGCAGTCATGTGCAATCTGAAAGATATACAAGTATTAAAATAATTAATGTATCAAAGAAATATAATTATTAAATTCAATTTCATTAACAATGCTTATACAATATTATACAATACAATATGGGTTTAACTCCTTTTATAATTAACGATGATATCAGGGAAAAATTACATGTAAATATACATTGATACCATAAAATAGTAAAACTAAATTACAATCATGTAAATACATTATTATGCTTAATTATGCACTTAAGAAGCATAAAAACTATTTTAAAAATATGTTGCTCTTGAAGAACGGCATCATTGTAGGTATGCTACAGTCAAATAATTAGTATAGGATCAATTATTTATTAAATATAAGATTTAATTAGGCTCGATCTTCAACTTCTACCTCTTAATTAAATAAAATTATTTCAATATTACGGCTAATTCTAGTTGAAAACATACGCTGAATATCCCTTGTTCGGTTCTAGTTTGGCTGGATTGAGATCTGAGCACGAAGGCTCTTGGTCCTGCTTTCCTTTCCTTGAGCCCGTCGCCGATGCTAACATATGTTCTACGGTGTGCAACTGTTCTTTCTCCGTGGCGGCCAAAAGTTTGGTGTCCGCCTTCGTCCACTCCGTCACCTGATTGACAAAAGCAATCAATCAATCAATGAGGAACAATGAGGATTTTACGTTCGGTTGTTCGACCGAAAGCGATGTCAAAGAACCAAAATATTAGGCAGCCATGTTCATGCAGCTCAGTGTACATTTTAGTCCATTCTGTACGCATAATCAGGCAAAAAGAAGAACATTAGACCAATATCTTATTGTCCTTGAAATAGTACGGCTACGAAAAAATAACATTATTAACACGATGCTAAACACTGCGAAAAATAAATCAGCTGTTTCTTCTGCTTGACTTCTAAAACCAATTATATTATTGGTCCATTCGATAACGAATTACAATTAAAACACTTGTAGCCTCTACAGTCTACATGTATATACTAGGTATCTCAGAGGCGCTTCTTGGAACAGTGAAGGGAAGAGTTGTCTAGCCCGCAATTCACCACACACGATGTGGCAAGGACTCCGCAAGCGTGGAATTTGAGCGACCTATGGTCAAGTACACAGAAGCCATGGCCCAGACCACTCTGTAATTCACTACGGTATTTGATTTTGTCGGGTTTTACGAAACACATGATAAAAATACTATAAATAAATCAAACAATACTCAAACTTCATCTCCTCAAATAACATTGATTGAATTTGAATTATTTATTATCGTAAATGGAGAACAGTAACGCAGCAAACAATCACCAATGTTATTAGACAACACTAGGACTAAAATCAATATTTCAACCTGTTCACCAATCAATATGGAGGTTAATGAAACGGATTTGGGCAAAAATAGCCTTGTTTTCTTAATCTGAGCAATTTACATAAATGGCTAAGTCATTCAGGTTCATCTGCTATTTATTTATTCATTTATTTATTTATTTTCGTTATCATCCACACAAGCATTAAAACAAATAACATTACATCATAAAAACAGTTCAGGGTGGAGT
>JAQFZF010001876.1:0-13285 GCA_034695365.1 Enchytraeus norvegicus
TGAAAAATTCTGCGGGGATTATAAGGCGATGTTTTAGCGGGCAGAAGAAATCGGTTCTATTGCCGAGGGATAGAGTCAGAGCTGATGCGGGGGGGGGGGAGTAGGGCATCATGCCCCCAAGATGACATAAAATAAATTGATTGCTTCATTTTTATGATTTCTTTTTAAAATGTCATAATTTGTATGACCGGTTTGGATAGCGTAATCGGTATCAATCTTTCTCGATAAGCAAAATGTGACGGGTTCGAGTGGTACTATAATCATTGATCAAATTAGCCTACGTTTTAGTATGTTTAAATAGGGAAGGGTTTTTTGAAGAAAGAAATAGAGGGTAGAATGATTAAAAAGAGAGTTAGAGGAAGAAGGTAGAACGATGTGAAAGAGAGTCTGAGGAAGACCAAGAATTGAATGTTGGATGATATCTGGATCATATGTGGATATGAAAAGGAAAACTGAGGATAGAGAGGTATTACACGTTAGGACCCTATATTCCATGGACTATATTCCTATATTCTCAATGTACTGCCATTCAGCAGTACATTGAGAGAGTGAATCAAAGTATACCCCCAAAGATTGGATCCAGGCCATGCCACTATGGGACGGTATCAGAACGGATGCGAGGGGGGGAGATGAGAGAAGGCGTGTGTGTATTCGCATTTTTATTGCCGGCTCTTAATTTCAATATAGCTGCTACTTCAATATTACAGACGTTCGACACGCCTCGCAAAATCAAACTGCTGCTGCTGCTGCTGCTGCTAGAATTACAGCCATTGTTGTTTCTACTGCTTTATGAAACTCAGGCCGGACTTCATATTAATCGCACCGTCCCGATGGCGTATCAGCGACTGCGCACCTATTTCAAACGGCGCAACGAAATCAAACTGCTGATGCTGCTTTATTGTGATAGCTCGATGCCTTCTATTGTTTTCCTGGTTCTTAAAATTTAAATCCGGGTTTACGTCGATTTCAATTTGCTAAAGGCGCATCAGCAATGGTACACATATTTTTCTGTAGTCGAGATGCTCAATCGATACGCCTCACGTCAATGTAAAGTGAAGCTGTAAAGCTACATGTTTAACGCCTGTGTCCGTATCCAAGGACACTGTCAGAGATGAAACCGGCTGAGACTCGAACCCGTGACCTGCTGCTTATCAGAAAAGCTTGCTATAGACAATTTAAGCATATTAGTTGTTTGTCAAAGAAGTCGATGTATTTAGGCCTATACATTGTATAATGATCTTTTAAATTTAATATTGATTTTAAGAAAAGTCGAGCGTATTTATGGAGAGGAGATATGAAACTAAAATCGATACAAGTATTACTGAATAGTTGTATTGCTACAGTTCTAAATAATTTAAAATACGTATAGGCTGTATTCGTTGTCCGCATCTTATCCCATGTATTTCGTGAAAGTTGAAAATAGACAAACCGTTGATTACGTGCGTTCTTAAGAGAACACAATGTCATGCGAATGATTAATTATTAATTATTCGAGGGATACTTAGAAGAATTCCCACTTATTTGGATAAAGTTATTTAGCAGAACTTAAGTAGTTATTGGACTGTATAGGGTGAGGTTGGCGATCTCACCGTCAGATTAAAGACTATGCACCTGTGTGCTGAAATCGCTCAGGATCGGTATCAGCGCCGCGCCTACTTTCGGTAACGAATGTGGCACACAACCTTCACCTTTTTATTTAGCAGCAATTTTAATGCCGTCACACGGATATTGTTTTATTATAACAGAAAGACAGATTTTAGATTGGCTTTAGTTGAAAACCAAAAACTGATCTATTGGCCTTGCAGTGTAATGGCAGCACGAAGAGGCGATATATAGAAATATTATTGAACGCTGAATGGAGTTGAACGGAAATAAAAATATTTTGATGTCGATGAAATGCGCTTAACGCTTGAAGGCTGATCTATCTGTAGGCCTGTAGCCGTGACATTAAAGTCCTGGGATTGGACATTTTACTTCATCCTGTCTTGACGTCCCCGATATCGTCGTCAGGTGATGAAACAGACGTTACACCCGTATTGTATTGTATTGTATTGTATTGTATTGTATTGTTAGGATTCGGGCTCAGTACTTCAAATATAAGCCAAAGTCAAATTGATCAGAAATAAGCATATTAGTGCGACAGCCTAAGAATCTATTTATATAAATTAATCAATATTTAAAGATTTAACTTCCGGTACCTCACCTGAAGACGATATCGAGTTTCGTTCGTCCGAAGGCACCATCAACTACGAGTCGAGCTAAATTATCGTTACAACCCTAGAAAGACTTGCGAAGCTCTATCGTACAATTTAAACCAATAATGAGAAATAATACAATTTAATAAATATGAAAGTGCAGGAGGGGGTGATTTACGCAGGATGGGTTGGAGATGGTCCCTTCTCTCTCCCCCCCCCCTCCCCGCTTGTCGTATTCATTATGCTGACGAGCGAGTGGTGTTTGTAGTCCAATTATTAGATTTGGAGTGTTGTTCTAATAACAAAATGGAATGATTTTGATTGATGTTCGTTGAGCTCATGAATTGTCGTGGCAACGCCAGCAGCTGTAGTGGCAACACCAGCAGCTGTAATGGCAACGTCAGCAGCTGTAGTGGCAACGCCAGCAGCTGTAGTGGTAACGCCAGCAGCTGTAGCACTTGTCAACGCAAGCAGAGCTCTGTAGTGGCAACGCCAGCAGCTGTAGTGGCAATGCTAACAGCTGTGTGATAGCAAGGCTGCTTGTAGCAAACTCTTCTCATCTCTTACAGCATTTGTTTTTGCTAGTCCTGTTTGATTGGTAGTTCAAATGTTGTTGGAGACGTCTCTGATGTCGTCATCAGATGATGAAACTTATGTAGACTTCGCATTGATTGATTTGATTGAAACGGGTAATTGTGGTCGCTGCTAAAGCTTCATTAGAGCTAAATCAGATCTAATTCAATTAAACGTCAGTTTCGAGGCCGAAAGGCTACATCAGCGACTTGTGAGCCTTTGGATTTGAACCGTGCACCTATGGAACCCGAGTTAATATAACATAACATCTAATGGGTCAGGAAGCATCAGATGCTTGTTTAAGACCCATGTAATAGACAATGCCAAGTAGCCGTGGAGCAAAGCGCCACAACCGATGTGGCAGCCTAGACCTCCGCCAGGCTGGAATTTGAGTGACCAATTGGTCCATAATACAGAAATCATAACCACATAGCCATCAACTCTCCACTGCTGTATCTCCCCTTCAGTCGCCTCTTACAAACATGTGCAGTTGGATGCTTAACAACAGCGCCATTGGCCTAGCCAAAAGCTCTAGCCGAAAACCTTTGTTTTATGTGCAGTGAAACACAAAGGATGCTGTTGCTAATAGAATTTAGCAGCAGTTGTGACGTCCCTGATATCGTCGAGAGATGATGAAACGGACGTAAAATCGTTATTATGTTCTATTCTATTGAAACATTTGCTGCACCATGCAGATTTTCGCATTAATTCTTACTTCATAGTGCCAAATTTTTTCATGGATTAGGATGGCAAATATATTTTGCTATTTTAGCTGTTTTAATATAGAACAGCTGAACATTGCAACTATAGTAAATATTATAGTTGGTCTTGTTGATGGCCAATGATGTTAAATAATATAATTTAGGCCTATAATTAAATATTTGCGCATGCAGTTCGCAGAAATGATAAAGTACTCTAGTTATCTTGGCAATAATAGCTGACAGTGATGATAATAATTTTGATGAAATGACAAGCATTTAATTATAATCTAAGAATAATAATTGTGATCCAATAGATTTAGTTAAAAATGAGAAATGTGCTCTATTTAAATTATCGGAATATAATTGAAGCATAATAGATAGTATTAAAAAATTTAATGATATATTTTCTAAAAATACTCTCTTAAACATACTCGTTGTTTCAGATTTTGGTCCAAATATAGTCCAATTTTGCTTTTTGATATTTTATAGAACTGTCAGTATACGCGCCTACGACTTACTGTAGATTTTATTGATAGGGAATTCATGACTATAATTGTCTTTCTTTCTCATATTTCATATTTGGGAGATTAGCGCGGATTTTTAGCTGTAATAACAATACGTGGTTATAATGTTAGGGCTTAATGTTAAGATGCCTTTCTTGTTATTTACTGTTGAAGACTTGATTTGAAATGAGTTGAAACTATAAATAACGGCAGAACGTTAATTTCCTGTGGCCGTCAGTTATCGGTCTATTGGACTTGATTGAAATGGCTTATATTAAGATATTGAGAATGTCGAAGTTACTAATCGAGATTTGCTAGATATTTTGTAATTTTAACAATTGAATGTTGTACATACAGTCCGTGTTGGTTCCGGGAAACTGTAGAATATAGAATTATGAAAACTGCACGTGTTTGTAACAGGCGACTAATGCAGATGTTGCAGTGAAGGGGATAGTAGTCTTTGCTCTGATTTCTGTGTGCTATGCCAACAGGTCGCTCATATTCCAGACTAATAAAGGTCTAGCCACATCAGTTGTGGTCTATCAGGCTAGGAAATATGTTTCCTTCATTGCAGTATTGGCTCAACTATATATTTGTATAATGCATATCATATTGTTGTACCAATAATTGATAACTATTGTTGTATCATAATTTTGAATTCTATTATTATTGCTTTTTTATTACATCATCCAATAATTTTATATTAATTGTATGCATTATGCAATTCTTTCAGAATCCAGTGGTCAATGATAAAGGATCAGTTGATTGCTGAAAGAGGCCAGATGAGATGTTGCACAGAGCATTCTATAACTGGAAAGCATGCTGTGAACAATTATTTCATATCTGGATTTAATCTGATTTACTACAGAAGCAGCAAAAATAATTCAACAAAGATGAGGATGTCATTGTAGTTATGCCAATTGTCTAGGGCTATTGAATTTTTTCTATTGAATTTTTAAACCTAAAATTTGGTGTTTATATTAAATTTTGGTCTATACGATTGTTCTGCGGGTGATACGGGTGAGGAACCGGACGTTAAATCCTCATTGATTGATTGATTGATTGATTGATTGTTCTCTTATTATTGGTAAGTTTTGGTGAGGTGTGGCTTTTAGCTAATGTTGTCGTAAGATGATGAGACTGTTGTTAATTCATAATGATAACTTAATTTGTACGAACAAAACATCATGTATTTATCAAATCAGATCTTGCAAGAGATAAAGCTACAATACAACTTACAATACAATACAATACAATACAATACAACTTAGATAAGACGCCATAGGGGTATAATGGTATATGTTTATATTAAAAAATAAATCATTACAAATATGGTGTTCAAGGTGCTAATTCCAAGGTTTAAGTATTACACATTAATATTTTCCGCCTTCAAATATCACGAAAATAATAATTTCTCGGACTTAGTTGAAATCATGTATTTTCAGCTAGTTTTTATGTTTAGTTAAGAAATCAGTTAATAAATATTTATCAGTTTTGTCAACAGTTTAAAATTATAATCATGCCCTAATTATATAACCAAGTGCCATTTTATAATTTAGAAATAAATGATGTTGATGTTGACGGCGGTATCATGGTTCTGGAGAACGTAAAAATCAAATTTATAATTATACATGTATGTTGTAAGGTGCTGTTGACAAATGCCAGTGTTTTAAGACTGAGCTTTTTGTCGCTTGTTTTTTTCTATTGGATTATGCTTGGAATCTATTAATTATGCACATGTTTCTTTCACTATTTGTATAAGTACAATACAATACAAAATGACTTTTTATAGCGCCTTTATATACTAGGTATATCAGAGGCGCTTTTTGACACAGTGAATAGAAAAGATTTAGTAGTCTAGCCTGCCATCGGCCACATAGGATGTGCAAGGCCTCCGCCACTCTC
Source organism: Enchytraeus norvegicus (assembly GCA_034695365.1). Classification (NCBI taxonomy): domain Eukaryota; kingdom Metazoa; phylum Annelida; class Clitellata; order Enchytraeida; family Enchytraeidae; genus Enchytraeus; species Enchytraeus norvegicus. Next base: position 5,878 of record JAQFZF010001876.1, read on the forward strand.
AAAGTAGACCATTTATTGTTAAATTTCTACAGCTTTAATTATAATTATTCTAAGCAGTGTTTACTTTCGTACTTTTTTTGCAATATTTAAATTTTAGTTCACATTTTAATCCTTCTGTAAATAAGCAACAACTGTTAGTTTTTACAGACCTCATTATCTAAGCCGGTTAGAACAACTGACAAAGTTAATTAAAACACAGCTTGGGTAGAGATTGATTTAATTCTTCAAAGGGCAAAGTTTAATTAATTTTAGTTAATGTAGAATTTTTTAAAATATTGCTTTGTCAGCTGTCGCTATATAATATATTTACAATATTTGTCATTTTAGTCAGTTAATTATAAGTCATTTCTTTAAGTGAGTCATTATTTTACTAAAAGTAATATGATAATGACCTTATTTACATTCTCAATAACATCTTACAACCAAATACATGTTGACGGTTGTTTCTACTAATAGAAAGCTTTACATTTTCACTTGCTTTTATGAATAATGGTGGCAATTAATAATAATAATATTAATAATAAAGGTTTGGATCCGTTTCCTCATCCAAGGATGATGTCAGGGACGTCAATATCTCAGTTGGTGGCTCAGTTGGTAAGCGCACATGTTGTAGTCATGAAGTTCTAGCTGGTACAATATAATGTGTATTGAGGTCCGTGAGATCGAATCCCTGACAAATTTAGCAGAATGCAAAATCTAGGTCTACACTTGATCGGTATTATGATAACTGACTAGTCTAAATTGCTTAATTTAATAGTAATTTAATTTAATAGTAATTTAATTTAATTTAATAGTAATTGCTTGCATATTCTTGTGTAAAGAGTCTACATTTTATTATGGATGATCAATGATCATGTCACAATAATGTATGTTTAATGCTTAATTAAGGGAGGCACAGATTTAGCTATCTATACAAATCAGTATTGTATATAATTGTAATATATTAACGCTGTTTGGGCAGACTGTTTGTACTTGATGCAAGTTTTCTATTATATTGTAGTTGTTGTAGAATTTCTGATATTAGTACTACACCAGTACTACTACTAGTAAGTACTACACGAGTACTAGTACATTAGTACTGCACATACTAGTACTTCACGAATATCTGAAGAACTCATGATTACTTCTTGATACTGTTTAGATTCTATCTGAGTAGTGGATACTGCCTTTTGATATCATTTGAAAATACCTGCAAAAATCTTCTAATACTATCTGGAATACTATGGATAATATGGATATGCTATCTGAATATCTATCTGGCCATTTTCTTATAACGCGCTGAATGTTATTTCAATATGTGGATACTATCGACGATTCGAGTTCCCTTACATTATCCCTGGATGTTAAACCTTTGTCATTATATTTATAATCTAACTGGATGCTCACTATTTAGATAGTATTTAGGCGTGAACTGGATGCAGTTTAGATAGTATCAATTATTAGTTCAAATTATAAAAATCTGTACACTTTCGATAAATATGCGCTATTTAGATACAATCTTCATGGTATTTAACTATATATATATACCATCTATCTGAATAATATAGAAATTCTACGTAGAGACTATCTGTGAACTGTGTGAACACTATCAAAAGCTCTGCTCTATTATTACTATCTAATAACAGTGTTGCTGAAATGTTTACTATTTAATTCGTTCTGTTAATTTGTACTGTACAAAAGCTATAAGTCTATTTATTCAATATTTGAAGTATTTATTTTTGTATGATTCTCTTAGAATTTGTTCTTATTGTTTTTATGTTGAACTGCTAATTGTGTGTGTATAGGCTAGTTAGTGTAATTTTATTTTTCAGTTGACTCAATTTCAATCTAGAAGAATTTTAATACTAGAATAATAATGATACCATATGCTACTGATCTCGCCAGATGGCGAGATAGCCGGGATTCGTTTCAAAATTCGGCTAGCTAGTTTCAGTCGTCAGAACTTGTCTTGGTAAATGTACACGGACTGCTGCTATTAGAGCAATGGAGAGTGAAGCAGCTTGCTAAGTCTTGGGAACTCCAATGGTCTCCAAAACTGGGCATTATTTGGCAATCTCATGATTCAGAGACCGCAGTGCTGCCAGTAGACCTCGCAAACTTTCCTTGATAAAGGTCGAATATTTAAGATGCTGCATCTAAAGGAAAATTATATATGAAATAATTAAAATAATTACATTGTGTCTGATTCTTTATTGAAATAACATTATGATTGACACCTTTCTTATGTCTTTAACGTCTGATATTATTATTTACCAATTGATTGATATTGTAAGAAGTGTAATGGTTTTTAATGTTATAAGATAATGCTACATTATTTTATTGATACTATTAAAGCATAATATATAAATGGGTTCTTTATGTTTGTGTTCGTTGTGCTAGTTTGCATTGCTATTTAAGTATCGGTGAAACGTTGAAGTTTTCCTACTCGATTTCATAAGTAACACAATTTCTGAACATTTAAATTTGTGATGCAGGCAGTTCGACTATTATTTTGTAAGGTTTTATTGTGCCAATGACGTCCCTGATATCGTCGTTAGATGATGAAACGGACGTTAAACCCAAATTTGTATTGTATTGCAATGATGATGATTTTCAAGATTATGTAGATTGGCTAAGTCCGTTACGTATCCATTCAGTGTCTTGACCTCGGTCCCATAGGTGTGCCCTGAGAATCCATGGTTCACCCATCGCTAATATGTCTTCGGGCGGCGAAACTTTTTTTGAACTCGGCTTAGCCTATAAACAGCTGCAGAACTTATTTAGTTAATTTATTTAAAATTTCTTTAGAACTCAACGATGCAAAGTTTATGTATGAAAAACGATATTATATCAATGCTATTTGTGGAATGCATTTACATAATTATATTTATCTTCACTATGTATAGGTATTAATCACGTTTTCAAATTTCTTTCTCTGTGCTTTTATCCTATAAGACTATAAGAAACAAACATGCACAAAAAGTAAAGCTGATGTTCTCTCAGCTTTACTTTTTGTGCATGTTTGTTTTCTTATAGTCTTGTAATAAGTTAGTTGTTTACCGGAAATAATTGGCTTGCTGAAGAAACTTTAGTTATATTCGAACCATTTCATCATCTGATGATGATATTTGGAAGATGTATCAATCAATCAATGAGGATTATCGTTAGTATTAATAGTTTAACTTAGTTAAGATGGATATCTACTTGTTGTTTATGCAGAAAATGCAATTATTCCTTTCAAAACAGTTCTTCTTTTTATCTGTAACTTTTACTGTTATTTTTCTTTAATAAAATTTTCTTTACAATACAATCGAAATACAGAGTACTGTAGAAAGTACAGAGTAATGATGTTAAAATGCGAAATTATAATTTTAATATTTTAATTTGTATCTTATTGAATGAAAGGTGTTCTGAAGTTAACGAACATAACAGTGAAAACTTTAAATGGATTTCTTTTCAGAGCCCTGTTGTTTCATGAACAGTGTGTTATACAATAATATACATAATACTTTGCATTACATATTTTCTTTACAAAATAGCTATCTAATCTATTTCATGCTTTTATCGTCCCACTAGTATTTTGTTTTGTGCGTGTTTAATATTTTCAGGGACTGTTTTATGTACTGTCTTATATCTATGAAATAGTATCATAATTATGTGTAAATATGTTATAATTATTGTACATACTTGTAAATATATGTGATAAGTGTGCATTACAATGTGTATTTATGCGTACATATTGGCTGTTTTGTGCATGACTGTTTGTAGGAAGTGGACCTATTCGTTTTGCTTTAAAGAACTTAATTTTATTTATATTTTGCACAGTAAATTAAATGAACCTATTGTCTGTGCATACTGGTTCATTTCATCAATGGTAGAAATTGTAGGATATCCTCTGTCATATACCAGATCCTTTCAGGACATAGACTGTCACGGTTTTCCACAGAATTCTAACTTTTATTGTACGCAGAATGCTCTACACTGTTATATTTTTATTCTCTTCTTCGGGCAATTGACTTCTTATATTACACAATCTCTCCATATATGTCAAATGAGGCCCCTACCTTTACTTTGGCCCCTGTCCTGCTCCAATAGTTCCATAAGGGTAAGTTACCCTCGATAGTTATGAAGTTCATTATGTATAATTGGTTCTGTTTGACTCATAAACAATATTTGTGACACTATGTGACAAAAATTGTTTTCTGTGACAAATTTTTCCAGTCAGTTAATAAGTATTGATATTAAGATTGTCATTTAATAGAATTCGATATTTGTTCTTAACAACGTCTTCTGTGTTATAGGCTTATTAGTGCCATCCTTCTCATAGGCTTAACATTGCACTCATGTAATACAATGTATGCATGTTTAACATGTATACCAATCGATCAAACAATGAGGATTTAACGTCCGGTTTCAAAACCGAAGGTGATGACTGGGGCTTCCCAAACGGAATACGTACTTTGTTAGATACACTGGTGAATGTTCTATGCAGGCATTAGTTGTGGGTTGAAGTATAATTACTATGTGTAAACACGCTCGATGTGTTTATGTGTTAAAGTATAATTACTATGTGTAAACACGCTCGATGTGTTTATGTGTTAAAGTATAATTACTATGTGTAAACACGCTTGATGTGTTTATGTGTTGAAGTATAATTATTATGTGTAAACCTACAAGCTGTGTTTACCTCTATGCAGTATTTATCTTCCATTAATTTCCTCGATTCCTTTTTTCGTTGTCCTACTTGTATTACAATGTAACTATTTCTTTGTTTAATTATTATACATGTGTGCATTGTATATAAGTGTTTCTACATACAGTGTGCGTGTGTATGTGCCAGTGTTTGTAGCCTATAGGAGTGCGTGTGTGACATTCGTTTAAATGTGTCCATGTGCGTGTTACGAGATATTTTCAAGCTGCCCTGTTGTCTAAAGTTATGTTGCTTTGCTATCTAGTTGATCCTTTTGTAACTAATTATATGTACACTGTACAATGTGTACATGAATAGGTGTATGCAAACATAAACCTGTGTGGGTATGTATGTATGTATGACTGTACATACAAGTGTACATTGTATATACTGTGCGTGTGCAAACTGTGCATTGGGCAATGCATACACATAAAGTGTACAAGTGTCTATGTATGTATTCAATTGTCCCGAGTGGGTTCGGGAAAATTGAGAATTGATCCCATCGACAACTGCACGTGTTCGTAAGAGGCGACTAAAGGAGATACGGCAGTGGAGAGTTGATGGCCAATTGGCCATGTGGCTATGATTTCTATATAATGGACCAATTGGTCATTCAAATTACGGTCTGGCAGAGATCAAGGCTGCCACATCGGTTGTGGCGCTTTGCTCCATGGCTATTTGGCTCTCCATTGTTCATTATATGGGTCTTAAACAAGAATTTGATGCTTCCTGACCCATTAGATGTTATGTTATGTTATGTACATTGTACACTCGTTTTATCAATTAACGATTCGAATTTCGAATCCCAGGGATCATCCGTCACTGGGGTGTAGCCGTTAGGCCGCGAAACTAGCGTTAAATTCGGATATTAGCTTTTATAGCTAACGAATGATTCATTAAAAGATGGATCTATAATTTGCTTTCAAAAATGTTATTTCTTTAAAAACATTGTCCTTTAATTTAAAGTATAAAACCGTCACTGTTCTGATATTATTTATTATTAATTCTACGTGTGGATTTCTATTTTAATATGCATAATATTCTATTCTTCTGCTTTTGGCGTGTTTGATAGCTGTTAGAACACAAGATATTTGTTTACTGAACAGTTTTAGATGATGGCGTTTGGTTACATTATACAACGTATTAATTTTGTGTTTGTTTGTATAATTATCGTATATCTTCCATTCCCAGTTTTCCGTGCAAAGTTTAAAGCTTGGTGTGCTATATTAGATGATTCTCCTGTATTTATATTATGTAATATGTTCCTTCATGCCTATGTAATATATAATACCAGTTATACACAATTACACATGTATATACAAATGTATATTAGATATATCAATCTTTATTCGCCACTTGAGTATAGAAAACACACACACAAAAACAACCAGAATTATAAATAAATATTATATAGGCCTACATATAATACAAACAGTATGTATATGTACGGTACATAAAATAGTCGTTTATTTACAGAATAATATAAACATGTATTTAAATAATAGATACAGATATGCTATACGAGTATGATTGCTTTTATTTGCATATTTATGTATGCAATATGTATTCTAGATACATAATACATAATACACATCTGTACAATGTACACCCTAAACAAAAATATGTATTATATATTACATACATACTTCATTGCTTACTTATGCAAATATGCATGCATGCGAATATATTATAAATTATTTTCCGTGTACTGTGTATATGTTGTATATACATTTACACATTATGTATATACTGTTTGAAATCTATATAATATCATAGTGTGTAGCATAATAGTATTTCTACTTTATTGGGTGTGTTATCGAGGCATAATAATTATTATGCCTGCTAATGTTGTATAATTTGATATTTTTCTGAGAGTGCATTTGTAGCTTACCGTTTGTTCCGTTTAAGTGTGGTGTTATTATGCCAATGCATAGCGTGTGCGTATATATACATCATCAAATTAAATACACATAATATTTTGTATATGCGTGTATCTATGCATATTATATACATGTAAAAATTCGCAGATAATCTAACTCCTACACATCCTTGCATGTGATAACTGACTCCATACCTTTATGCATCAGGTGTATCACATGTATAATTTGTATATGCACAAGTATAAATGCCTGTGTAATACAGTGTGTATACTAAATATATACTGTGTATACTGTGTACCGTATATTTAGTATACACTGTGTATATACTGAATATACAGTATGTAATACTATCCATTATATACATGCTGCATATATACAGCATATGGATATGTCATAGTAACTACAATATTAATGCTGTATTATATTTTCATTGTATTTCAAAATAAAATGTACGGTTTGCTTTAAGCAGAACTGTGTTTCGTTGCTATAGTGAATAACAGGAGTATTAATATACATTCTACTGTATATATAGATGATAGGCCCACTTGTGCAGTATCGTCTTATGTACAGCATCGTCTATACGCAACATCGTCTATGTACAGCGCCGTCCATGTGCAGCACAGTCTATGTGCAGCATCGTCTATGTGCAGCATCGTCTATGTACAGCGCCGTCCATGTGCAGCACAGTCTATGTGCAGCATTGTCTATGTGCAGCATCGTCTATGTGCAGCATCGTCTATGTACAGCGCCGTCCATGTGCAGCACAGTCTATGTGCAGCATTGTCTATGTGCAGCATCGTCTATGTGCAGCATCGTCTATGTACAGCGCCGTCCATGTGCAGCACAGTCTATGTGCAGC
>JAQFZF010001877.1:0-13282 GCA_034695365.1 Enchytraeus norvegicus
TATATATAATATACACACATTATACAGGTGCGGTTTCAGCACGAGTCATTTGGTAGGGATCAGCTCCAGGCCTCGCGCCAGGTTCTGCTCATCAACGAGGTCGAGATAAAGGATCGCCTCTCCTCTTCCAACATCAACACGTTTCTCTATCTCTATTCCTCCGAGTCCATGCCCCGACAGTCTCAGGCTAACATGGTTTGTAACTACAGCTCTACTCGTCTTATCATTGTAATACTTCTATCAAGTCTTGTGAAATTCTCCGCACATTTTTGGGGGTCCCTGACATCACCTCAGAGTGAGAAACCGGACGTTGAATCGTCATTGTATTGCAATGTATTGTTTTATCAGTCATTTATTGATACGTGGTAAATTAAATGCTATTTATGAAATCTGAATCAGCTTGAATATTATAAATGTAATTTTTTATCTTCTTTATTTTTATTATTCAATCAATCAAAAGCTGATTTGTTTATATTTGGTGTATGTTTCGTGACGATTGTTTGTTTCATTTTAAAGGACATTACACATAAAATTTCATTTCTGATATTGTTTGAATGATTGATAGGTGATCAGATAGATAGGGTACAGTGTGCCCTTCTTGATTGCCTCATGTATGTCCTTGTGTGTGCGTGTGTTATTGAAATGAGCATGGTTTACCACTTTCTCGCACATCCATGATTTTGCTGCAGTCTTTTCAATGACGACGGGGATTTGGTGAAGTAGTCAACGTGTTTGCCACAGGATCGAGTGATGGCTCGAGGCGTGGGAACGATTCTGGGAACTCAGTCGACTAAATATCCTGTCACCCTTAGGCACTGGTGCGTATCGGTGCCAAGATGGAAGGCTAATCGTGTACCTGTGCTGGTTCCTGTGCTGGTTGCATTGCGTGCCCTTCGAAAGGCAAAGGTACATGGAGTAGAAAAATAGAAATAAACAGCACAAAAAATGGCAACTAAGAAAGGAAACTAGAATGTGCGTCTGTCATGTGTGAATTCATACGGAAACATAAAAAACTTGCATGTTGTTGACAGCTGATGATCAAGGCGCTGCACAATCGTGCTGAGCCAAACTCTTTACAACAAGAATGTTCCGTTAAGATTTCTCTTCAGCCTCTCAGACTCAACATTGATCAGGTATCAGAATCTAAATACTAAACTTTCTAAGCCGCAGTCGTGCTACGATGACTTTAGCGCATAGCCTCTAGCTGTAGGCACTTATGAAAAATAGGATTATAATTATTACCGCAATCTATATATGCTTAGTCCCTTGTTGAATCCGGGAAACTTGAGACCAACTATAAACCAACTGAAAACTACACATGTTTTGTAAAAGCTGACCAACGCAGATACTTCATCCTGAGGAAGGCATCGGGAAAACACCTCGGAAGTCAGAATATATATTCCCAAAGATTACATTTTAGGTCTGATAAAGGCATAGCCTTTTTGATGGGATCAACTTGATGATTGATGAAGTGCTCATTAGTGAGCATGATAGCAGACTGTGTTTCAGAATATGAATTTATGTACCTTGGACCTGCCATTTGGCAGTGCGCAAGAGATAGAGATAGATATTTCTTAGCATTGAACTTTCCATAGTAAAATGTTTCACATGACTGAGGACTCTGTTTTTTTAAACTGAGCCAGTTGCACATCGGTTAAGTGTCTGACTCAGGTTGCATAGGTTCACAGCTTGAATCCCAGGGCTCACTCGTCACTGATGAAGTCAGGCTGCGAGACTAACATTAAATTTGGCTTTAGCCGTTTAGTTCTTCCCTGTACTTTCAACACTTCCCCCTTGTTATGTTTTGATATTAGATGGACTGGCAACAGCCTGTGGTGGAAAGAGGTAATTAGTGAAAAAGGCAAAGAATGCGATTGATTTTAAGTCCAAAAATAGATTCAAAAACAGTTTCATAGTAGGTATAGGCCTATAGGACTTTTTGGTTAATTTCATTTCGTATGTTTAATAACTTTTAAAATATAAAGCACTAGAACATGAAATTTCATTTACACTGTCTTATACAATAAGCTTAATTTGGATAGTCACATGCCTCTTGTATACAGTCATAATAAACGTAACGTTGAAGTACCTAACTAGTGTACTACTTAACTAAGAAACTATAATATAAGAAATTATTGACATTATAGTAAGGTGTTTATGAATGAGTCAGAATTTTATTTTGGAAATATATATAATTATCGCAATACTATAATTACTTGCACAAAAACTACTAATAGGCTAAATCTAGAATGCCAAATTAGAATATAATAGTAATTTAATTGAGAATCTAATTTGAACAGGTAAACAGCTATATTTAATGATTTGTATATTATAGCAAAATTTAAAATTCGAGTTTCCGTCTCGTAGATTTCTAATTTCAATTTCTCAAAATCTGTGAGCTCTAAAATATAATGGAGATTATTTTGAACTCAGAAGATGTATAAAATAGTGCATAAAAATTTTAGTACTCTAGTTCTCAATATTTTAAAAGTTATTAAGCATACAAAACGATATTTTGAAAAAAGTCCTATACTCCCAATGAAAAAATTTGGGGGACACCAATTCTGGTGTCCCCAAGCCTATTTTTGGACTTTAAAAATCAATTCTACAATTGTCAGTTAAAATAATCTTCAAATAGATTTTTTGGGCTGATTGATTAACAAAAATTGAAATTAGAAGTATGTGATGCGAATAATATATTAAATAAAGCTGTAATATCCAAATAATTAAATATCTATTTTTACCTGTACAATTAAATTACTATTATATCCTTATTTGGCAGTATTAGTTGTTTTTGTGCAATTAAATTATAGAGTACTGCGATAATTGTATATATTCAGAGTGTAAAATTCTAATATATACTTAAACACCTTTGATATTTGAATGTAAACAGAAGTCTTGCAGAAACTTATTCCAAATTTGTCAATTTTACAAGCCTATCTATCCAGTGCTCTGCCACGTGGCAGCTCCATGGCAAAAATTCATACACACAATCAACTATGCAGCTCTTTAATGAGCACACCATCGACAAACCCAATAAGTCCATCTCATCACAAAGGCTTTGCCTATTCCACCCCTAAAATGATGCCTTTGTTCAACCAAAATATAGGTTTCGGAGGTGGTTTTTCATTGCCTTCCTCAGTATCTGCGTTAGTCGGCTCTTACGAAACACGTGCAGTTATCGGTTGGTCTGTTCTGAAATATCCCGGACCCAACATGGGGGATGGCATTGCTATGGAAATCAATAAAGAAAACAGAAATGGCTACAGAAGTCAGATAAACACGGATTCTGTTAAATTACTATGGATTTATTGATTACTGAATCTTGTCTGCAGCTTTATTTTATAGAATACTCCTAATATTAATTTCATTAATATACAATAAACACGTGGGTCTAGCCTCCTGATGCTTTTAAATAGTTTATCAAGTAAACATATACTTGTTTGTTTACCTGGAAAACATTTTTCCTCTGTATATCAGCTTCATTGGTATCCTCCACGCAAGTTATGTGATGTGTCAGCATGTAACATCTCATCTTACATCGCCTTCTAATTGGCATCTGAAATAGTAGGCTAGACAAGATAATGACCGCCGTACACTGTTTAATCAAATACCATGCAACCTAGACGTCTAAAACTCCCCTGGATTAGATTCCCGGCGACCAGATGCGGCAGTCAAATATCGCGCATACACAGGATATACACGGTAAAATACGTAATCGACCAAACTCTCCTACGATTCAAAATGCTTTGCTTTGCTAATAATAATCCTATCTCAATTTTCTCTTATTTTTACAAAAAGTCTTGATTTGTATTCAGATAATTATATACCATTATTATATATAATTATTATAATTATAATCAATCCACACTTCGCCGACTTCGCTAAGACCTTTTGCTAAGCAGACGCCGTATACACAGAAAAACCTTTTAGGCATTTCACTGGCCCCGGGACGCTTTGGCGTGCCCGGTTGATGTACAGTAGATACATTTTTGTATGATTGTTTGTACCTGTACCGTCTAGACACGGTGCAGCTAGAAACGATCAGTATGAGGATTACGAATAGTGATAGGAGTGAGGTTAGGTATATTTAATGGGAGAGATTAGGTTTTGGGTTAGGGTTTAAGTTAGGGTATAGTTAGGGTTAAGTTATGATTACTGTTAGGATTTGGCTAGGGTTAGTTTAACTTTCTGTACTTGTACCGTTAACGTAACTTGGCGGCACGGGGACCTGAGCCGGACGTGATATTGTATTAACGTGCAGACAAATTATATACATATATTTTTTCTTTTATTCCACACATGTCAATCGCACGTGTTTTCAGGGTTTCCTTGCTTAGTTTCTGTTTTTGGAATTTTTGTAGTCTTCCTTAATACTTGTTAATCGTACCATTTCCGTCGAGAGCGCACAATGCAGCAAACGCCGATACACGATTAACCAGTACCGGTAGCATTATTATTTTTCTGTAGTCTGAGCTGGGTTTGAACCCTTGACTCTTCAATCATCTTACACTTGAGCGCACTACGCTAACCACTAGACTACCGCCACCGGCAGTGATATGATTAATATATCAAACAATTATCACATTAATAATATAATGACCTTATGTGATTAAACGCCGCGCGTAAAACCTGAGGAAAGCAACTCCTTTGATTGATTTATAATAGGAAATTGAGAAAAGAGATATTAATGAATATACATAAAGAAATTAGCTTACCAATTTTGATGATACTGATAGAAATACGAAGAAAGATTGACAAGTCTTCGTATCCTTCAGATGGATCAATCTGCCTTCACTAAATATCGGCTCATGGTCGTGAGATTTTGTCCGCCCGTGTGACTTGAGCCCTTCTGTGGGCTTTAGTCGAGAGACTGTAAGACTGAAGCCTTGTGTTATTGCGAGATGATGATCTGATAATAGATCTCCAACCTCGTCATCTTGCGTTCCTGACAACAGCAACTTTCCAGTTCTCTCGGAAGATTTCAAAAGATTGTTAAATTGTTTTGCCATGGGCGGAGATGAGAAGCCAAGACGTGCTGGTTCAGATGCTAGAAATCAGTCTCCTCTGGCAGGTTGCCAAGCCGTTATTCAATTTTGATCGTAATAAATTATTAACCGCAATAAAATGTCATGATGGAGCAGTAAATAACAATTTAATTACTGTTATTTGACCCAAATAAATTGCAATAAAATATAATGATGAAACTCTAAGTAAAACTTGTTGTCACTTTAATTATACTTTAACTAATAAACGTATGATTACATATTTTCATTTGATAAATAATTATTTATTCATACTTATATACTTAAGAAATAATAATTGACATTATTACAGGCGGTACAAAGTGGTCACTCCAAAACCAACCAATAAATCTGAACTCAAAACTGCGCTGGAGGCAATCTGAAAGATTTGCTACAAGAGGCTGTCCATAGGCTATCGACCTGGCTGTGCTGGCATTCCTGGAGAGGCTGCAGGCGCGATTATTTCAGGTATTCTACTTACAGTATTTACATGTAGGCTAGACCAGTGCTCCTGAAAATGTTTGTATGTTGACGGTCGATAACAGATGGGGTCATTTCGAACATCTACTCAAATACATGTAGAATCGACAGCATCAACAAAGTTGAACAAACTGGTCAAATTCAATTCAAAATCTAAAAAATGGATGTCTACCTTAAGAACTTAGCAAGCAACTTGAACTATTATTTAGCAGACCTACAATATTACCACGCTTGGATATAGGGAGTCTTGGCGGGCATGCCCCATCCTCGAGGTGCGGGATGGGGGGGTGCTCGGGGGTCATTGATCCTTCGATTTGATTTTTTAGACAGTGTGCATTAAATCCGCATATTTTGCCTATTTGCGTGATCCCTGACCCCACTCTCTTTAGGCTAGGCTGCTAGCTCCCCCTCAATATCAAATTCATATAGGACCTACTTACCCCCCCCCCCCATAATGTGGCCTTGACAAATGGGGTGGCCCGCGGTAGTCCATTTCATGGCATTTATCCGGAATTCTTTTCAAGCCCCCCCCCAGAAAAAAATCCTGCCTACGGTCCTGTATAGCGCTAAGTTATATGTTAGGTTTCCATGATAACGCTAAGGTAGGAATATCAACAATTTTTCGGCCTATATTCTACTCGTATGACCCCAATTTTATTATAAATGTTGGTATTTAAATAGGCGAACAATCGTTTTGAAACTGAATTATATTCAGCAAATAACTCTTTAATCTTTATTCTCACGTAAAGATTTATGATGACATCATATCAAGGCTTGTAGGCTAACTAGTCTAATAAAAGGTAAGGGCAAGGTTCAATCGCTAATCTTCACAGACTCAGTTATAGTAGTAAAAGTAATTATTTACAAGTCGATAATTAGGCAAAGCACAATGTGAGGCCTTTAACATCATATCAGCCTAGAGGCTAAACTGAAACCACGTCCATTATTAGTTAAATTCAACCAGCCTATAATTCTGAAGATAAAGGATAAAGTACACCATAGGTCAAAACTGTCCCGTAGGTTTGGGAGCTGATTCTGTTTACTAGCCCACTCATCGAAGAAATTCTAGTTCCGCTACTGGTGATAGGCTTGGCCTACCTTTATTCATTAGAAATTTATGCAAGAACGAAATGCAATGAGAAGTAAAGAGTTGACAAATTAATTGAGCAAAATAGCAATAAAGTGGTACTTACGTCTTAAATATTACCAATTTTGCAAACCAATACTTCTGAATTAAGTTTCTGTCCACTGCATGATAAAATTGTTTGCTCTTTCGGTCTGTGGAGTCTAGAGTCGAAGTTTTCGGTCGGTCTGTTGTTATTACCAAAGGGTCACTTAGTTAATAATGTGAAGTAGACTGCGCTAAAAACAGTAAATTCGAATCACTAATTAACAGTAGGCTACCGAATTATTTTATCTACGCTGAATTTAAACTTCGCTGATTACTTTATACAAATTATGTTACAAGGTTGTAATAGGCCTACATAATATTACAGGCTTATTTGATACATGTAGATTAAACGTTCGTTATGAATACAATTTGTTCTACTTCAGTTTTACGTTGACATACAATAGCCTACAGTAGGCCTACAGCAACTGTACCTTCGTGTTTAGAGCCATGCCTTCTAACTTAACTAAGTGTTCTAATTACAAGTTACATGTATGCAATAAAAATCAATGAGGTTCAAGAGATGACAAGTCAGTTGAAATTTGAATATTATATTGATGATTTCTAAAGTTATATATTCGATAATATTAATATATTACCGAATCTATAGGGACCAATATTTGAATGCAGTGGCGTAGCTTCAGATTCAGGGCCCCCTGCAAAAATTGTAAATTTCGCTCCAGCCCCCCCCCCCTCCCCCCTCTGGTAGACATTGGTAGACAATGCTATCTTTTCCCATTGATATACATCACATAACATAGTGTGAAATGTGAATATGACGGACGATTTATGTACTGCGTAAATATTTATAGATATATTTATAGATATATTTATAGATATTTATGTACATATCTCGTCTCGAAAAAACACGGGCTGCGGGCCGGGCCCCCCTAAGGGTCCTGGCCCCCCATGCGTTGCAGGGTCTACAGGGGCGGTAGTTACGCCTCTGTTTGGATGCAAATCATTCATATGTAGGGTTAGCCTATTAGAAATAGTTGTGAGATTATGGACGGATTTTCAATTTGTATTTTACAATGATACGAAGCTTACTGCTTAGGCTATTGCGAAGCTTACTGCAATGATTATGTAAGGCCTGAGTATGACAGAGAGAGAGAGAAAGAGAGAGAAAGAGAGAGAGAGAGAGAGAGAGAAAGAGAGAGAGAGACTACGTAACTAGGCACTAGGTTATCAAACTAAATACTTTTTAGTTTATTTATTAATTTTTGCTGATTTCATAAGCTCAATTCAATCAATCAATCAATCAATACGGGTTTAACGTCCGTTTCATCATCTAACGACGGTATCAGGAACGTCTCCAACATCACTTGTAACCATGGGTGATTATTATCATCATTGAAGTGATTATTATCACACAATGTCAAGGATGCCTACTTATCATTAGTAAACATGTAGCCTATTTCTTCGAAAATCGACTCGAAAAGAGGTCCAATGCTGACGTAACTTTTTCTAGGCTAAATTATCCGTGCGCCACACACCCATCGCTAAAGAAAAACTCTCAAAACTCTCTGAACGTTTACGATCTCTAAGCAGATACATAGCGCTTTAGTTTATATTAAGTGCAAGGCGAGCGCACTCCGATACAAGATATTTTTGAGGCGTGGGCTCAAATCCTGGTCAGGCTAAAGTGGCAGCCTAGATTTCTGCATGTCTAAAATTTGAAAATCAATTGGTAGGCTACATATTTAAATAAATAATTTGAAGAAACATCATACCTCCCACTGTCATATATGTATAATTACCTATGTTTAATTTAATCTCACGAAAACGTGTTCTCGATGGGTTCAATTCTAAATTTTTCGAATCCGGTGGGGGATTCTAAAAATTAGGTTACCCACAATATAGTATTCCTTCTTTAGTCTACTGATTCTCATTTGCCGAAGCAACATTTAGTACAATGTCAATGCATGCTTAATTGCTAACATTGTTGCATGGCAGCTAATTCATTTCGCTGCTATTGAACATATAAATTAATATTTACATGTACAGAGCCGAGAAGACAGACAAACTACTCTACTTGTATAATTGTATATAAGCCTATGCCATTCCGTTGTAATCGAAAACTGGAGCTATTCTTTGGTAAACTAATAATGAAAAGTAGCGAGACCCTAGACGTTAATAGCCTACAGCATTGTAATCAACTACACAGTGATCCTTGAGACTCATACAATTAAGTTAATTAACTATTCAAAACTAAGCTATAATATAAAAAATAAATATAGATTATAAAGTAAGAAGTACTAAGAACACAACTAAAAATAAGTGCGGTTAATTAGGCCTGATATTAAATGTTATGAATGGTGTTTTTAGCTCATGGCGTATCGAAATCCAAATACATGTAAATGACAGTTAGGATATAATTACATAAATCTAATTTCTGATTAAACTTTCTTTTGATTAGACTTTCTGATTAAAACGATGTTATTCCTGATTATTCGACAAACGCAATACTCTAACAAGTTCTTGCTGTGCTAACAGACTACAGTATTCCAACAGAATATTTTCCGATAGACCCTGTTGTTGGTGTGCAATACCGATCTTCACAACAAGCCCGGCGAACATTGGATAGCGATATAGGCAATCTGAGCAATGATGGAACTGGAGAATACTTTTATCCGTTCGGAAGATCACCGCAGTTCCGCAGTGTTTACTGTTTTATGGTTTCTTCTTCATGTGTGGATGTTTCTGCTCCATGTGTGGATGTTTCTGCTCCATGTGTGGATGTTTCTGCTCCACGTTTGGATGACCTGGAGATGGATAGTAAGCTGATTGTGGTCTGAAGTAGTGTGGTGCATGATAAACAGCCTCCGGGATTGGCCTGTAGTGAGGGTCTACCGGGTAAAAATGCCATCAGAGGGTCTGCATAGAAAATAATCGCTTTACTTCATCTTACACTGAATTATGTGGGAAAAACAAATTAACAATGCTGATAAAAGATCAAAGCAAAATTAAGTGTGAGTTTCGCGTCCAAGAGGCTGCATCAATGACGTGTGAGCCCTAGAATTCGAACCATGCACACATGGCACCATCTTCATGTGCTTAACCAATTGCCCAATTGGCCCAGCCAATGCAGAAGCAAGCATATGAACTCCAGGTTGAGAGAAATATAATGGAATGTCTTACACGGCTATTGAAAATATCTTACCTTACATGGAAAAGTAGCTAGAATAATATAGAATTTAGCTTAAGTTTCGCCTCGCCGAGGCACCATCAGTAACTGTCTATGCCCGGACCAAGGTCATGCATGTATGAAAAGCGCCACCTCTATGCAATTTATTGTATTAGTCACAAAGTTCTTAGTTATATTTAAGAATACTGTTATATCAATTTTAATTTTAATTATATTATTAGTAATTGAATTACAGTGCAAGTGTAGAACTCGTAATACCACTCTGGGTTTTATAAAAACTTATTCCGGTACTTTTCGAGCTATTTTGAAGCCATCGCATTAATAATACCATCCATGTGCAATGTGCACAGCACTCTAATTTATAAGTTACTTTAATCGTATCAAACTATCTTTGCCATTGTAGTCAAGTGGTTATATTGGTGCAAGGACCTAACATGTACGGCTGCCTGTAGTTTAATCGTGTATCTGCGCTTGCTGCACTAGTGCACTCTTTACAGCTAATATATCATTTATCCAGTTGAACGCCAACTACATAAAATGAAAAACAATATGAAAACCCTGCAAGCATGTGCGATTGTCACCCATGTTAAAATAAAAAAAGAATACATTTTTACTACTCACTGCAAGGCATATAATTTCCAGCAAATTGATGATTTGGAGGAATAGCTGTGACGTAGGCTGCATAATTCAAACCATAGTCCGTGTCTGTAACATTAGCAAAATGCAAAATCATCATTGTAGGTTGTGTAATCAATAGATCAATCAATCAATCAATGCGAATTAGTTTCGTTTCGTCCATTTCATCATCTAACGACGACGTCAGGGACGTCTCTAACATCAATTCAACTTCCAGTGAACAATAAGTCAACAATAAGTCATATTTTCTTTTAGTTAGCAGGCATTCTACCCAATTTACAAAACTAGGCGTCAACATTGGCCTTTCTCTTTTTGCACGACTCA
The DNA here is from genome assembly GCA_034695365.1 of Enchytraeus norvegicus. Lineage (NCBI taxonomy): Eukaryota > Metazoa > Annelida > Clitellata > Enchytraeida > Enchytraeidae > Enchytraeus > Enchytraeus norvegicus. The sequence continues at coordinate 10,781 of JAQFZF010001877.1, forward strand.
AGCCATTTCCACTGATTGAACACATCAAACAGTCATAGTCCAATGGCAGTCAGAGTCTCGGTCAATTGGAATATTGCAAGGTGACATATGCGTTGACACTGGACAGGCAACAGCAACGTAACAGTTTCACTTAAACAGTTAGGCCTACTATGTACGCATCCCGAGAACAACACAGTACGTGCTCACATTGATAGCTAAGCAGTAGTAGCTAAGAATTTCGTCAACAACGAATTAAGGAATTAATATAACAAATTTATTTCCACCTGGCTACTAGAACTTGTGTTAGTGACCACGCGCCTAAAATACTATTGTAATATAATAATTAATCTGTGATTGCCAGATTTACGCCCTTAACTATAGGCCTACTAGGCCTACTAATAGGCCTACTAGGCATGTAGGCCTACTAATAGGTCTACATGCCGATTTAACCCATTTTTTATATCCAAATGGCGATTACTCCCCTCCAATCCTATCGGCTGGAAACGTTTCTGCTTCTATGCTATATTCTGATATGCAATGTCCTATCTATGCTATATTCTATTTATGCAATGTCCCTAGCCAAGTATAAATTCATTATCAAGCCTGCTAGCGACAGTGAAATTGTTACTAGGCTTAAATATAATTTAATTATGAAAAATATATTAACTAGGCCTAAATATAATTTAATTATGAAAAATATATTAACATCAGCAGTAACTCATTCATACTTTATTCTTAGAAAGTTTTACTAGGCCTACTTACGTGGACAATGGCCACTGTCAACTTTGGGGCTGTCCCAACAGGCGGCGTGCGGCCTACACTTGTGCACCAACTGGAGCACTATCATTGTGTCCAATACCTTCTGAGAGGGTTAGCGAGGTCTGTGCCTCAGAATTTCTCATACTCGGCTGATTATTACAAGGTATCTTCGAAGTTCTCTTGTTGTCAGATGCAGCAGTGCCCGGTTTGCGTTTGGCTCTATCATCATATTTCGTTCTATCACCACGCTTCGCTCCAGATTCTGATTTGACACTAGATTCCTTCATACTCTGCACCCTCACACGCTCGTTTGTATTCTCGTTAGGAATTGATGTGGTGTCCAACGCAGATGTATAGTAACATGAATCATCCGAATCCATAACGCTTGTCTGATGCTCAGACATGTTCGTGTTGTTTGCAGATGCGCTGCATTCCCCTTGTTCGGCAATTCTCCTGAAATCATCATCGGGGAATTCAATCAGATTCAGCGATGGCAAAACCACCTGAGGGAAAATTGTACTCATCTGAACATTCACCCTCGCCACAATTAGAATATTGGTCAAGAGGTGCTGCTAACATTGTTGAGTGTTGATGATGATCTAAGATGAATAGCTGCCTGGCTATATTGTCAATTTTCGATTCTAATGTTTTTGTATCTGTTGAAGGGGTTGCCCTAGGCCCTCGAGGTGGAATCTTGGGAGGTTTATTTGGAAGTGGAGGGGTTGCGCATTCCTCGAGTTCTTGATACACCTCTTCATCGGATGTCGAGCAGACATCATCCGCCTCAATATGAGTATAACCGTAAGTTGGCTCTACATCGTCAGGCTCTTCAACATAAACACTTTCTGAATCGTTTGATCCGGTTTCTTTCTGCAAACATAATTATTTTTGGCAGAACTATTATCTCTACGATCTTCGTTTCTTCATCCGGAGGGGATACATGTCAGGAACATAGCCTATATCCATTTTATCATGATAATTAAATGAACATATAGGTCGAATGAATAAATTTTAGGCTTTCATTCTTCTCTCCTCCCTCTCCCCCCTCTCCCCCCTCTCTTTCTCTCTATCTCTCTCGCTCTCTCGCTTACCCTCTCACTCTCTCCATCGCTCCTTAATTGCAATTGGTATTTATCTTTAGCTTTATTTGTTGCAATTAACTTTCAATTGTTTAATAGTTTTAATACTTTTTATTAAGAGAGTTAAGTTTGTATCCAAAAAAATAAAATTAGAAATAAAAGAGAGTTATTATCATAGTCCCTGATGTCGTCGTCCGATGATGAAACAGTCGTTAAATTCGCATTGATTGATTGATATAATATACGGCACCTTCACTGTTAATCACTAGCAAGATTTAGATGTAGAAAATTGTAGGATATATTATTTATGATTAGACTAGGACTACATTTTGTATGATTCAATGAAAGAAAGTCAGGTAGCATACTAGCATGCACATTTAGCATTCATTTGTACATGTTAGCCTACACCTTGCTTGGTGTAGCGGATGTAGGTAGACCTATAATTTTATACATGTATATAACCAGTATTTCATTTCATAAACATATTATATATACAGGGTGAGTAAAAAAAAACCCTAGCGAAATCTCAATAACTTCGTCAAAACTCAATATTTAAAAAAAAATATTTTACAGACGTCTAGAGGAGGATTTTCGACATCTACCCTGCCATTTTGGTCGAAAAATATTTAGAAATGAAAAAGTTACAGAGTTTCTACGAAAAAATCGGAAAAAACAAATTAACAAA